>CAUYLG010071264.1:0-54217 GCA_963573385.1 Cacajao melanocephalus | reverse complement strand
GTGATATGTGTGTGATGGGGTGTGTGTGATGGGATGTGTGTGTTTGTGTGTGATGAGGATGTGTGTTTGTGTGTGATGGTGTGTGTGTATGTTCATGTGTGTATGAGATGAGGTGTGTGTGCTTGTGCATGTGTGATGGGGTGTGTGTGTTTGTTTATGTGTGTGTGATGGGGTGTGTGTGATGAGGTATGTGTGTGTGTGTGTGATGGTGTTTCTGTGTGATATGTGTGTGTGATGGGTTGTGTGTGATGGGTTGTGTGTGATGGGATGTGTGTGTTTGTGTGTGATAGGGTGTTTGTGTGTGTGTGATGGTGTGTATGTGTGTTCATGTGTGTGAGATGGGGTGTGTGTGCTTGTGCATGTGTGATGCGGTGTGTGTGTTTACATGTGTGTGTGATGGAGTGTTTGTGAATGTCTCTGTGTGTGATGGGGTGTGTGTGTTTGTGTGTGTGATGGGTTGTGTGTGTGTGTGCACATGTGCATTTTCTAGGGAGAAGGTGCATAGTATTCAATAGTTTCTCAGAAACACTTGGGACCAACAAAGGGTGCTCAGCTTCTGGAACTGGATCTTGTAACTTCGGATCTGGGTTCTGCTGCTTGTTAGCTGTGTGATCGAAGGCAAGTTACTGTCTCTGAGCTCCGGTTTTCTCACCTGTAAACAGACTGGCAATACCAACCCTGTGGGCTGTTTGTGAGTGAATGGATGCTGTCCAGCCCTGTCCATAGCACACAGTAAATGCCTAACAAATGCCCACCGTGACAAGGAGAGGACCCCTTTCTCTGGGCATCCCTGCCTTCCTGGGCATCACAGCAGGCTAGGGTCCCTCCTGTGGGTTAGCTTCTTTGGGCTTCCCTGCTCTCCGCCTGTCAAGCTGTTTTCCTGGAAGTAGAGCCCAGTGCTTTATTCCCTCCTTCCTTCACAGGGACCCTGTCCTAACTGCTCCTAATTGTTCCTGGGGATCTGACCCAGGCCCCTAAGAGGAAGGTAGAACCCACTAGACACTCTGTGATCTGGCCCTGCCTTTCCCTCCCTGCCTCACCTCTCCGGCCTCTGCTTCTCATTCACCTCCAGCCACGCAGGTCATTCTGTTCTGCATCTGGGCCCAGATCATTCTCATCACCGAGCCTTTGTTGATTCTCGTCTTTCAGAGTGGGACCCTCTCTGTGCTGGCCTAACCCTGACTCATCTCTCAATGTCAGCCTCATTCCCTCAGAAGGGCCGTCTTTGACCAAATTCCATTTCTGTTCTTCCCTTCCATAGGACTCCATGTTTCCGTAGCAATCATCTAAATTTGCAATGAAAGTCCACCTCCTCTACACAACTGTAGGCTCTGTGAGGTGGGGAATCACATCCACTGCTGAACTAAGCCTGGTGTTGTGTACACAGTTGGCACTTAATACGTTTACTAAAATGAAGTAAAACAGTGGCTGTATTCATATTTTCTGAGGATTTTTAGAAAGAGTTTCTCTGACTTGGGGAAGCTCTCCTGCCCTGCAGAAGCTCTCCCTGCAGACTCACAGTGGACACACACTGAAGGCTGCGGAAGGCGAAGGATGGGAAGGTGTGAGGCAGGCTGGTTCCTTCAGGGCGAGTCTTGGAGCAGAACCACCACTGGCGAGGTGAAGGGCGGAGGCAGGTGTGCAGGCCATGCCGGGTGCAGGACCTCTGTTGCTGCTTCTGTAGCCGCCGCTGAAGAAGCCAGTGATTTATACGTAGGTAATTCAGGAAATACTTCCTTGAGGGGCCTTGGGGGTGATCAGGCAGGGACGGGAACTCTGCTCTGCAAACTGCAATCATCACCTCCTGTCTTAAAAATAAATCTTTTGTAGTTTTCTAATGAGGTCACGGGAAGAATCACTCTGTGCTTTCTAGTAGGAAGGCTGAGCTGCGCAGGAAGGTGATCTCTGGATCTCGCTTTGTGTATCAGGCAGAGGCACTTTGGGGTGGGGGTGGGGTGTGCCAGGGAGAGCCAGGGAAATAAAAATCTATAGGAATCCAAAGCCTCCCTTCACCTCCTGCACTGCACAGCAACCAGGAGACAAAGAGCCCCTGGTGACTGATGGGCACTGAGCTCTAGAACTCATAGCAGCTGCCCAGTGGCACTGACCACAGCCAGGCACTGCGATGGCCTCCACGGGGGTGATGTCATTCAGTCCTCACCACAGTCCACCCCACTTTACAGAAGCACACCTGTCATGGTACCTGTGTCGCAGTAGGCTCTCAGTAAATGTTTGTAGAATGAATGATGAACACAGGGTGCAGAGAGGTGAATTAACTTCCTTAACATTGCACAGCCAGCAGTGCCTGGACTCCCACTCATGACCACCTAACTCCAAAGCCAGGGTCCTTAACTGACGGCTCCATCAAACCCTCCTGCAAAGAGTTTCCACATGGAGGCTTCCTGAAGGCCCACCAATCATCTCCCAAACACATTTCCCCAGGCAACGTGCACACATCATGCATGATTCTTCCAGTTGTCCTTGGAGATTGCCCTTGTTGGCCCATTTGAGAGAGGAGGAAACAGGCTTCAAGAGGATAATCAGCTCACCCATGTCACAGAGTCATAGATGAGGGAGTTCCGGAGTCAAATGAAGAGCTCTAAAGACATGGCTTTTTCATCAGGAAGGTTTGATTTCCTTTAGCAACCCTTCCTAGTAAAAGGTACTTTCATTAGTACTTCCTCGTGTCACCAAAATCTCTGTCCACTCTGATCTTGGCCTCTCTGGTAACAGTGGGTATGGCACCACTGCTTTAAGACCACTTGAGGCTCAAATGAGAAAATGAATGCAGATGGGCTTTTGTGAACGTTAAAGTGCTATTCATATGTGAACTGTTTTTATAGCCTGACTCTTTGGAGCATGGGCTTTAAGGCCAAATGACAAGGGTTCATATCCCAGCTCTAACAGTTACTAGCTGTGTTACTTAACCTCTTTATGCCTCAGTTTCTGCCTCTGCAAGATAATACTATTTTCCTCGTAGGGTTTTTGTGCTATTTAAATAAGTCGATGCCATAAAGCATTTAGAACAATGCCTGGCACAGGGCAAGCTGTCAGTGGATGATAGCTGTTGTCTTCCTCCTCATCCTCGTTATCATCATCATCATCAAAAACATTATTCCCTCCACAAGTAGAAGGAGGCCAGCGGTAGCCCTGCCGTGGTCGCACTGGACAGAGGTCTTGGGTTTCCCCAAGGTCCTTGTTCTCACCTGTTTTTCTCCCTCTCTTCTGGTCTCTCCATGGAGCCCTGAGCACGGCCACCTGCATACCTGGCCTAGTCCTGTCTCTGACCAAGGCAGTTGGTCAGCTGCCCACCCTCATCAGCAAGTGGCATCAGGAAGTGCTCCTTTTATCCTCACCCGATTGAAGCCCCAAACACCCACCTGCATGTATACTGAGCTTCATTCTCTGCCCCACTTCTACTGGGTTGGCCTGTTTCTTACACCAGTGTTTCTACCTTGGTTTCCTGGTTTGGTATTTAGGTCCTGTGCTAACATCGTCAAGGGGTCTAGGCTAGGTACTTTCATCGGTACTTCCTCCCAGCACCAGAATCTCTGTCCGTGTTGATCTTGGTGTCTCTGGTAACAGTGAGTGCAGCCTCGCTGCTTTACGAACGCTTGAGGCTCAGACGAGGAAATGAATGCAGATGAACTGCCTATGGCCCTGACACACAACGTATTCCCTCTAAGAGTCCCCCCGGGCACTCCCCTGTGCTGTGTGCACCCCTAGCCAGTAGCTTCACACTAGTTTTGTTAAACATGTTTACTGAGCATCCACCCTATGCAGGGTTAGAGGTGCACCATCTGTTCCAACCGTGTCCAAGCATTTTCCCAATCACGTGCACCCTCTGCTTAAGACAGTGCTTCCACCCACCTAGTCAGAGGGTCTTTCTGTGATTTCCATGGCCTCCCAAGTCGGCCACGCTCCTCCGGTGCTGTAAGAGTGCTGCCCAGCCCCAGTGGGGGCCTGCTCTGGTCTCTTTCCTCCATCTAGTCCTGTCCATTCTCAGCTGCCTCCCTTCTCCCACAGTCCGTCCCTCAAGTTCCCATTTTTGCAAAGAAGGGACCCAAGGCACAGAGAAAATGAGTAATTGGCAGAAGGCAACACAGGGACCCTGTATGGGGCAAAGGGATGGTGACCAGAGATACTCAGCATGGTGTGGTGTGCACAGGAGGCTGGCCTGGAAGGATGCTGGATGGGACCCAGGACCTGGAGCTCTTTGTGGCCTTGCCCACAGCAGGGAGGGTGGCCTGAAGGTACGGACCTGGCTGAGGCAAGTACACGTTTCCTGTTAGTCTTGACTTCAACAGGACTGCCCCCTGGCCCCCTCCTGCCCTAAGCCTGGGAAGTCCTTTGGCCAAGTGCAGGACCCACAGGAAATTGATAATGTGCCTTGCCCAGCCCTTGTATTTTAGACCCTTTAGAACCCAACCCAGCCTTCCTCTGCCTCTCCGCATTGTCCTCTGCACGTTAATAATACTTTCCTCACATGGTGGTTGTACTGTAAGTGAATGCATACAAAGCCTTGAGAACAATGCCTGCCACTCACAGCTTCTGCTCCCACCTTCTTCCCTGCCTGCACTGGACTTTCCCTACTCATGTCTGTAGAGTGAGGCCCAAGTTCAAGATCTGCTAGCCTTGAAAGCTCTGGCAGGTGGTTGAATCCTGCCAAGCCTCAATTTTCTCAACTGTACAATGGAGACACTTGTTGGAGTTGTGAAGACTGAGTGAGGCAGTGCATTAAAAAGACCCATTCATCTAGCAGCCTGTGCTCATCTCTGGATTTGTAGCAAAAGACAAAATAAACCCAATCCCTGCCCTCAGGGAAGGTAGGTCCGAAATAAACAGTGACAAAAATGATTTTTTTTCTCATGGTGAATTTTAATTTTATTTGCTTTGAAACTCATGCCCTTTTCAACAGTTAAAAATGTGGAGAATATAAAACCATCCACCAGAATTAACAGAGGTTGATAATTTCTCCTATTTGCATGATTCTTTCACATGAGAGAAGTAAAATATTTTAGCTACGGCCAAAACCCCTCTTGGTAGCCACTCACCCTGGAGTTTCCTCCTTCCCTCCAGGCAGCCTTGATCTTGAATTTGGTTCATAGTCTTTCCATCTGTCTTTACATTGTGCTGTCTCTGTGTGCTCATAAATCATAGATGATTTTTTGTTTCATTTACCTATAAAACAGCAAACTGTGGGTGATATTCTGCAACTCAATTTTTTCACCCGATATTGTTTTTCAAATCCATCCATGTGAAAACATTGAGTTGGCTCATTCATTTTGATCACTGCGTGCTCTTGTGTCAACCCCCAACCTTTGCTCTCACAGGCAAGGTGTGGGGATCTGTCTTCTGTGCCTCCCCTTGGGGCCCCAGTGGGAGGTATTCCTAGAAGTAGAATTGCTGAATCACAGGGCGTGAACGTTTGCAGCTTGACTGGCCTGTTTTCCGAAGTGTTTGCAATGATTTATATTAGCAACATCTGAGAGTTCTTGTTTCTCCACATTCCCACCAATGCTTGGTATTATTAGACTTTTTCCTTTTTGCCAATCAGATTGGGTGTGGAATGGAGCGCAGACCTGTCTTTGTCTACATATCTCTGATCATGAGGGGGTTGAACATTACACCATGTTTTCTGAATATCTGGGTCTCCTATTCAGTAAAAGACCTGTTCAAATTCTTTGTCTCTGTGTGTGTGTGTGTGTGTGTGTGTGTATGGTGTGTGTTCGTGTGTGTTCCTGATACATTTTTGGACTGATTCTTTACCTGTTTTCTTCTCTTTGTCCAGATAGGAATAATTCCTTAATCATAGTTGTGGGAAATGCTGTAAAAGGAAAGCCCAGGCTGCTATGAGAGGTTACAGCAGGGGGATTTAGGAGGCCCTTCATTCTTTTGCTCTGTTTCGTTGCTTTCTTAGCTTTTGTGTGAATTAGAGACCTTCCCATTACACAGCCTGGCCACCTTGCACAGCTCTGGCATTGGGTTAGGGCTGTGGTGGGCTCCCACTGGGAAAAGAAAGCCTGATGCATCAAGCAGGAACAGACGCCACACCACTCTGGGAGGCAGCGGTGCACGTGAGGCCCACGTTGTTTTCTGAAGCTTGTGTTTATGCATGCCTGTCCTCACTGTGATAGAGTCATTTTTCAGAGCAATTTAACCATGGCCATGGGCCTGTCCCCACAGAGATTAGATAACACAGACACACAACAGTGCAGGTTGGTTCCAGAGAAAGATTTAAAGTCTCCAAGCCCATTGGCAGGGCAGGCGTCTTCCAGCTGAAAGAGGAGGCTGGAGGTAGCAGGCGTGCCGGTTGCTGGGGCCACTTTGAGAGGCAGCATTTTCATATTGCTACATTCCTCCTGCAGCATTTGTGCGTGCTGTAGGGCATTCAGAAATGTCTCTTCATTTCCCACTGTGGCTTTGGAATTCCAGGGCACTGCACGGGCACCTGGCTTTCATGCTGTTCAACCTTACTTTAAAATCCAGTGCATGAAGCAGCGATTTAGAAGACTGCTAAATTGGTGCTGGGGGTCAGGTAGGGGGTTGGATGACTGTTACATCTTATACAGGAGTCCAAACTCACACTACACAGGACTTATTTAACAGGGAAGTCATGGAGTAAATCTCTGCATGCCATTTACAAAACATGGTTTGGCTTAGTGATACCTTCTAAGAATCAGTACAACCAGTAAACCGATTAAGAGTTCTGGACTCTGGAGATCACGGACTCAGGGTTGAATTCTGTATGGTCCCACATAAGCTGCACTGGCGTCCTTTCTTGCATGGGGTTGGGATGGGGGCACTGAGTCTCACAGCAATGCACTGAGAGTGAAAATTACCCTAGAAAAATCCCTCACATTGCCTATGAAGTGTAATGTACAGATGTGCATTCTCAAGCAGGTCGACCACAGCTAGTTTTTTCCTCCATCCCTGGAGCAAACCACCATTTCTTTGATTGAGCACCAGAGGAAGTAGGTGGCTTGTGTGTTTAGGGGATGCATTTGAAAACCAGTTATCTTTAAACAGAAGCCCAGCTGGCCGGAGAAGAGGAATGCAGCGGTACCCACTGAGCCCATTCTCCAAGAGTGAGTCTTTGTTGAAGATATTTAAGTCATATGGTGCCATGATGGTTGCTAGGACCATGAACAAAGGATATCAGGGGAACGGTGTGGAAACAAGACCCCGGGAGCTCCCCCAGCAGAGGCAGAGCACCCCACACCCAAACCCATTCCCTCTATTGTTTGAACCTGGCTCTGCCTCTGTCTTTGAAGACCAGACTCATACTCAGGGCTGGGAATGGAGAACACTTGGTAACAGGGCACCCAAGGAAGTGGAAGACTCTAGGCACCCATCTCCCCTTCATTTTAGGCGTGAGCTCGTTGATTGGAAGAATGAGTGGAATAACCTGCCAAAAAATCATGATAATGATTACTACTGCTATGATAGCAGCTACAACTCTGTAACCAGCACTGGCTCACATGGTTTACATATTTTTTTAAGCCTTATTTTACTTTAAGTTCTGGCCACATGTGCAGAATGTGCAGGTTTGCTACATAGGTATACATGTGCCATGGTGGTTTACTGCACCTATCAACCCGTCATCTAGGTTTTAAGCCCCACATGTAATAGGTATTTGTCCTAATGCTCTCCCCTCGCTTGCCCCCAACCCCCTGACAGAGCCTAGTGTGTGATGTTCCCCTCCCTGTGGTGCCCATGTGTTCTCGTTGTTCAACTCTCACCTACAAGTGAGAACATGCAGTGTTTGGTTTTCTGTTCCTGTGTTAGTTTGCTGACAATGATGATTTCCAGCTTCAAGCATGTCCCTGCAGAGGACATGAACTCATTCTTTGTTATGGCTGCATAGAATTCCATGGTGTATATGTGCCACATTTTCTTTATCCAGTCTATCATTGATGGGCATTTGGGTTAGTTCCAAGTGTTTGCTATTGTAAATAGTAGCACCATAAACATACGTGTGCATGTGTCTTTATAATAGAATGATTTATAATCCTTTGTGTATATACCCAGTAATGGGATTGCTGAGTCAAACGATATTTCTGCTTTGCATATTTTAACTTAATCGATGATATATATGTGATCAACACTCAAATGGGCCCATGATGAGATTGCCTGGGGGCATTCATGAACAACCCGGGTTGCCAGGCCTCTCCACTGGGATTTCTGATTGAGTAGCTCTAGGTGGGGACCCAGGAATCTGTGTTTTTCACAAGTACTCAGGTAACCTTATATACGGGTGGGTGTGAGAAACACTGAGTCATGATTTCTCTCTGTTCTTGTTTACGTTTGCTGACCGGATACAGTAACATTTGTGTCTGTTTGGATGTGTGTGGCCATTCGCTGGAATTTCACCTTTCCTAGCCCGAGTCTCCTCATCTGTAAAATGAAAATTGCAATAGGATCTACTTCTACCATGTGTGAGCATTCAGTGAGATGAAGCACTTAAAGCAGTGTCTGGGATGTGGTAAGTGGTCAGTATTACCATTGTTATTGGTTATGACTGTGATTTAGGGACACGCAAAGCATACAAAGAGAGACTTACATAGCCCTGCAAGAGTGTTACCTGAGCGAAGTGACCTTTACCCAGTCCACTGCTGAGCTATGCTCAAGCTAATCTCCCTTCGCTGGTTTGTACAAGCAGATCCGGTGCCCGGAGGAAAATGGACTGGCAGAGAATTGATTACTTCCTACTTCCCTAAGCAGCCTGGTTTCCAAAGGCCCTGGTCAAATTAAAATGCATTAACTGAATTTGTTGAGGAGCGGCCAGCCATCTGGGAAGGGCCAGCCCCTGCCTCCCACCCACATGTGCCAGGCTGATGACCAAGTCCACGTTCACATGCAGGACCACGTAGTGCCAGGACCTGTCTCCCGGCCACATCCCAGCTCTCATGGAAACCTGGGGTTTGGTTCTGAGCCTGGAGACAAATGAGGTGGCCGTCTGTACCATGTTCCCCAATGGGTTCCTTTTCATGTGCAGTATTTTCTCTGCCTATTGTAGAGGCTCAGCCTCAGGAAGCAAAAGCACAAAAAGGCCAAACCAAGAACTAGACCAACCCAAAGGGAGCCAAGGGGAGGTGATTACGTAACCCTGGCAGCCAGGCTGTCTGCAAGCCATATGACTTATTTAGCTGTCTGTCTTTTCGGATGTCAGACTCCATCCTTTCCAGCTGGCCCTCTGCTTTGGTGATTATATTAACACGCAGTAATTATAGGAAATGGACACCTCTCCAGTCACCAGCATTCCCGAGTGGCGAGATGGGGGATATTCAATACCAGGAATGCCCCATCATAGGGGGCCAGTTCCTGCCAAGATTTCAGTAGTCTGGCAAAAAGAGACAGAAATAACGACACAGTAGTGAGTGCTCCCATGATGCAAACTGTGTTAAATTTAAAGGCTGGTGCTTGATCTTGAGCAGATGCCCTGGTGTTAAAATATCCTTTAAAAAATCCAAAATGATGAGGATGATTATCAGTGGTTGCCTCTATCATTTTGATATAACAAGAATTTGGCCCCTAACGTTAATCTCCATGTGGGGGAGAAATTCCTGATCGAGGAGATCCTAGAATCTGAGCATCACTGCTTTATACAGCAGAAAATAACATAATAAGCAAAAGAAAATAATAAGAAATGAAAGGAATCGCTTTCATTTTAAAATCCTATGTGTGTAGCATTTTTTTACCCTCAGCCTCTTCTCTTTATATAGTGGGTAACAAGGGTAACAACTGCTTAGGGTTTTTTTTTTATTGCCTTCTCCTGCCTTGCTTCCCTACCCTCTGCCCTCCTGAGAAGCCTCCCTGCCTGTTAGCCCAGTCCTATCTCGACTCCTAAGCTGGTCTTGATGGAGATGAGTGTAAAAAAGTAATTATGATAACAGTCACCATTTGCTGCTTTTCTTCATCTTTGCTATGTGCTAGTCACTCTATTCAATAAAGTGAATAGTCACTTTATTGAATAAAGTGACTTACTCAAGGCCATGCAATTTTGCGTGGCAGAGCTGGAATGTGCACCCAGTCAGCCTGACCCTGCAGCCTATGCACTTAACAATACTGCCTCTCATGTGGGCAAGGATGGTCCAGGAGAAAGGCGGGCCTGGATTCCAATCCTGGCTTGACTGCCTAAGAGGCTGACTCTTAACCTCTCGGAGCCTCTGCTGTCTCATCTGTAAAGTGGTCCTCCTGACAGCTGCCTCCTAGGGTTATTTTGGGGATAAAGTGAAGTTATGGAGGGCCCTTGGGATATGGTTCCCCCATCTCCTTCCTCACCTGGATGGAAAGCCATAGCCCAGCCATGCCTGCTGGCCTGCAAATGGCTTCCTGGGGCTTTTTGCTGTTATCCAGTCTTGCACCTTGCTCCCCATAGTGCCAAAACCAAGCTGCAGCTCCCCTTGCTCCCTAAACATTGCTTTATTACCTCTCTCAAGCCACTGCCTCCGCCCCCAGGATTCTGACTGGTGGGAGGTAGCAGGCCTGCCAGCTCTCCTCACCCCACACCAGGCCTTGCGGACGGAATTCCTAACTCATGACATCCTTGCCCCTTCTGCTTCCTCCTGCATTCCTCTTCTTTCTAGATTTGCATCTGTGTGGCTGGCCCAGTCAATTGGATACCTGTGGATCAACTATTTCCAGGATAGTGACTGTGGCTTTTGAGTCTGTCCTGCCGCTGGCTTGTCCCCCAGGCCACCCCCAGGCTGTGCTGTTGGAAGGTGGGACAGGGCAGAGTAGTTACCAACCACAACATGTCTTAGACATGGATCCTGCTCCTTCTTCTCCCCCATCTGCTCCAGGTTGTAGAGAGGGCTCCCACAGGCCTCGGACTCAAGTCATGCATTCCGACTGTGTGAATACCCTTTAATGAGGGATCTGTAATATCCCAGGCGTGGTCTGGCGAGCACGTATATCAGTGAATCCTCCTGGCTGCCTGTGAGGTGGGCCCCATTCACTTCCGTTTGACAGATGAGCAAACCAAGGCCTGGTAAGGGCAGAGAAGTGTACATATCACCCATGGCCCATTAGTGACAGACCTGAACTCGCATAAGGCCTTCTTCATTCTCAAATCCCTGTGCCTGGACTGACACAGACCTAGAATGTAGTGCGTTGTTTCACAGGGCTCTATTTCCAGAATCCATGGGAAGCTTGGGGGTGGGTGCTACAGCTCTCCACCAGCTACTACACCTCCCTATCAGCTACGTCAGCCCAGGGAGTGCCTTCACCACTCCTGTGAGCCTCAGTTTACTCTTTCCACAAGTTGGCCTACAGATACCTAGTGAGACTTCCTAGGGCTGTAGGGAGAATGAAATGAGATCATGTCTGCAAACCATGTGTCAACAGTACACTTAATAAATGTTATTTACCTGATCCTTGACAAAAGCTTCCACCAGTACACTATTCTTGTTTTTAAAAACATAAATAAAGCTCTCTAGGAGCACAGACCAAATGGTCAGGAAGCACTTTGCAGTCAGGCTTAGCTGAAAGTCGCAGATCCTAGAGAGCAGAGGAAAACTTCAGGCAATGCAGTTTGGAGGGCCCACCTCCCCAGAGGGCCACATATTTCCTAGGGAATTCTAAAAATGCCAGGGAGAGAACCTCCTTTCCTGGCCCCCTACCCAAATCAGAAGTAAATGACACATGGCCGGGTGTGGTGGCTCATGCCTATAATCCTAGCACTTTGGGAAGCCAAGGTGAGCAGATCACTTGAGGTCGGGAGTTCGAGACCAGCCTTGTCAACATGGTGAAACGCTGTCTCTATTAAAAATACAAAAATTAGCTGGGCCTTATGGTGGGTGCCTATAACTCCAGCTACTTTGTAGGCTGAGGCAGGAGAATCACTTGAACCTTGGAGGCGGAGGTTGTAGTGAGCTGAAATCATGCCACTGCATTCCAGCCTAGGTGACAGAGTGAGACTCCAACTAAAAAAAAAAAAAAAAAAAAAGAAGAAGTAAATGACACGAAGAAAGGAGACCCAGCGAGACAGAGTTGATGGCAACCAGATTTAACATAATGATCCATGTCCCATCTGCTGTAAAGAACTTGCTTCCACAGCAAAATCTCTGCACATTCTCTTGAGCAAGGGGAGAAGGGCCAGAAAAACTTGTAATTTGGGTGACCGGCCCCATAAAGACTCACTCTCTGCTCAAGACAGTGTGGTGGCTGGGCCATACCTCTGCATGACCTCTCAGGAGCCCCTCCTCAGCACCGCAGCTTGTCTTTAAAATGCATACTACAGATGGATGTGCCCAAGACTGCCTTTGAAAGCAACTCCAAAAAATGTAGCACCCTGAAAGATGGAGTATATGTGAATGACTTGCTAGATTTGGTGCTCCCGGGACTTCCCCTGGCTTCCAGAAGTGGCGCATTCCCGGTTTTTCTGCTGGTTTGGGAGCACTGATTAATGGGGCTCTGCTCTTGTTTGAGGCAGGTGCTTTTTCACTGCCACAGCCTGCCCTGATGGATGACACAGCCTCTTCTCTGGCTGGGGCGGCCCCAATCAGGGCTCTCTCTCCCCACTCCAGGCCTTACTCATCATAGCAGATACTGTGTCCCAAATGCCAGCTGTGTTGCGACACTGTTCATGTGTCTTGGCTTGTGGAAACATCATAGCCCCGTACAGGGAAGGCACTATTAATACTGTCCATTTTGCAGATGAACATAGTGAGACATGGTTTAGGGATTCCCTGGAGGCCTCACATCCGTATGAGGTAGCAGATCCTGGATACAAACCCAGGTTGGTGCAGACCCAAGGCCCTGCTGTTTTTCTGCAACACCCTGCTTTGGTGAGCAGATCTGAGGGTGAAGTACAAGAGGCACTGGTTTCATTCACCAGCCTTGCGAGGCATCCCTGTCTGGGCCATGGCATACAGTAGGCCAGGTTGTACACTGCTCAACTCTAGAGGGCAAACATCACTACTGTGAAGTCCATATGAATGGCACCCCCTAGAATTAAAGAGCGCAAAAACTGCACAACCAAAATGGTGGCTGGGCCGCTGTTCGTGCTGTTGATGGTTATGATTATCACTTAGAGCAGTGTTACCTTGGCTCTTCAGTTGAGTCGCCGTATCTGTTAAATGGGGATAATGGTAACAGCAACCTATCGGGGTCATGGTAAGGATCCAAGAGTAAGTCATTAAAGGGGCAAATGGTCATTTTTTTTATTGACTTATATTTTACTTTGGGTCAGTACCCATTTCTCCTTTCTGTAGCCTCATCCTTACTGAAGGTGCCACCCTCTGAGCGGTGGGGCAGGCAAGGGTTCAGCGTTGGCACTGTTATCCAGGGTTGTCCTGCCTGCCAAGCAATGGCAGGAGAGCTGTGAATGGCAGATACTTAGAAATCCTCAAGTCTGGGCTGGAGCCACGGTGGCACGCATCTGATCTGCCAGCTCACGCTGGGAAGGGAAGCCAGTCCCTTGGACGGGGCGGGGGAGGGGGGGCTGTGCTGAAAACAGACACAAAGCCTGGCATGGCCGCCAGCCAAGGAAGCCTCTCTGCCCAGGATTGGTGCAACTGGCCTCTTCTCTTTCTCTGACCTCCCAGGGCCCATCGTCTGCATGAAAGAGGAATTGAGCCGGGCGCTCAGAAACCTGAGTGTAGGTCCCCACTCTGCTCCTCACCAGCCCCATCTTGGGTATCATGCCTCTACTCTGTGTCCTCAGTTTTCCCATCTGTAAATGAGGGTGTTGGACCAGATTGCCTTGGAAAGTCTGTACTTTCTCCCCTGTAGTTTGTTTGAGGGGCAGCGTAGGGTCGTGGTTATGTGGAGCTGAGGAGCTGAGTCGTACTCCTGGGTTCTAGTTCTGGCTTTGCCACTTCTCTTAGCTGGGGTATAAGCCACTTGACCTGTCTGCATATCACTTTCCTCATCTATAAAACAGGTTGGGCGCAGGGTTGTGACAATACCTGGTCCATGGGGTTGTTGCAAAGGTTATGACTTCATATATGAAGTGCTTAGAATAGTGCCTGGCACCAGAAGCACCCCAAAAATGGAGCTGGTTACTTACTGGGCTGCTCCTTAAAGATGTCCCAGTCAGCCAGGCATGAAAGCATGTGCCTGCAGTTCCAGCTATTTGGGAGGCTGAGATGGAAGACTGCTTGAGCCTAGGAGTTTGATACTGTAGTGAGCTAGGATCACATCACTGTACTCCAGTCTGGGGCACAGAATGAAACCCTGTCTCTCTTAAAACAAATAACACAAAACAAAGAAAAACCAATGATGCTCTGCTTTTTCTACTTAAAGAGTTAGTCCCAGGCCTCAGAGTCTGGTTGCTGTTGAGCCCAGGAACCTCACCGGGCATGCTCCTCCAGTGAGCTCAGAGCGTGAGATGTTCTCAGCCAACCCACAGCCAGTATTCACGAGCATTCCTTCATTCACGTTTTAGTCTACTTAATGAGCACCTGCTATGTGCCAGTTACTGTTGTAGGCCCTGGGGATAAGGCAGGGACCCATATAGGCTGAAAGCCCTGTCTTTATGGAGCTTACAATCTAGTAGGGAGAAGCCAGACATAAAACAAATAAAATGTAAAATATAAACATGGATCTCCAGATGTTGCTTTGAAAAAACCAAAGGAGATTTTCTGGTTCATACCATCCGTATCCCTGGTTGCGACTCACTGGCGTATAAAGTCTAAACTACCCCAGCCTCTGCTCCTACTGTGTTCCTCTAGGTGTCTCTTGAGCTTGGGCTCTGGAGCCAGAGAAGCCTGGGCTTTGAGTCCCGACTCTACCCCAGCAACCTGGTTGCTTTTGACCTTGGGGAAGCCATGTGATCTTTCCCTTCCTATTTCCTCATCTTTAAAATACCATTGCCCTCATCCTAGGGCTGTCCTGAGGAGTCAGTGAGTTACTATACATAAAGCACTTAAAACAGTGCTTGCCCTGTATGACCTCGGACAAGTCACTCTGAGCCTCAGTTTGCTCATCTGTAAAATGGGCATAAAATAGTCCCCAACCCTCCAGGGTTTGGCAGGCTTCATTGTGATAATGCATGTAAAATGCCTGGCGCCATGCTTAGCACACACTGAATGCTGTTTCTCCTCTCCTGTATTCTTGCTGCATGACAAATCACTCTGAAACCCAGTGGTTAAAAGCAACAACTATTTATAATAGCTTACATATCTGTGGGTCAGGTGAGGCAGCTGAAATATTCTAGGCTCAGCTGAGCCACTGTGTTTCAAGCTACAGATCCAGCAAGGCTTGGCTCCTTGCTGAGTTTTGGGCTCAGATCTGCTCCACATGTGTCCAGCAGCTACCAGGGGGTACGCTTCTCATGGTACTGCAGAAGTGCAAGAGGGTGAACATGCAAGGCCTCGTCAGGCTTGAGCTGGGGCAGATGCCGTCATTTCTCCCTCATTCTTTTGGTAATCAGAAAAGCAATCACATGGTCAAACTCAAAGTCAAAAGGTAGAGAAATAGTTCCCCTTTAGTGGAAAGAACTGCAAAGTCACATGGCAAGAGGCGTGAGTGAAGGCAGGGCTGAAGAGTTGGGAACATTAATAGGATCTCCTGGGCCTCCTGAGAACCCCAGAAGATCACCGTAAGCAGCTGGTAATGGCGGTGATTCAGGGAGGTCCTCTGTATTTTCAGCCCTATCAGCTGTCTCAGGATTGCTGTTCCAGATTCCTCCCTTCTATGCCTGGGGATATCATATGGAATTTTGCTCCCAGGAATGCTGTATAGTGATGGAGGATGGTTGCAGGAAGGCTGGACTGCAAAGTCCTGGAATGCTTCCCTCCAACCCCTGACCTCTGCGTCAAACCTGTCTTTGCAACAAAATAAATAAAACTGTCAGCTGGAAAAATGAGGGGCAAGCTGACCAAATATGATAAACGGTCTCTTGCCGTGTATTGTATTCTCTACAATAAAACCCCAAGCGGATGCTAAAAATGTGTGCGGCTTTGTGAGGAGACAGGCGTGCTCCGTGTGGCCGAGATTTTCCGAGAAAGGTAATTTAACTGCAATGCACATAAAGGAGAGAAAGGCAAAGAGAAGCAATTTGGAAAGTGTACGTCAGGTGCTTTTTAAAAAATTGATATTGTTGGTTATTTTTCGTTTATTAAAATCCACAGCCCTGTGGGCTGCTGTCCCATCCTTATCGGGCTCATTCAAGACCAACGTGGACATTTCTAATTTGCAAATTTAAAGATTGTCAGGAAATGGTTTAAACACTCAGTCTGATTGGGGAGCTTTTTGACTGTGGGTGACAAGAGTTGGCTCACCTCTGGGAAGACAATAGGGGCAGCGGATGAGAGCTTGGCTAGATTTAGGGAGAGTTAGGAATAGCAAACATTTACTAAGCACTTAGTATCAGATACTCTTCTAAGTGTTTTACACATCTATTTTATATTGTCTCATGTCATCTGTGATTTCCATTGTACAGATGAGTGTAATGATGGTCTGGAAGCTCTTAAGCAGCAAAGCTGGCTTTGGAACCCAGCACTGGACTTTGGTACCCTGGGCCCACCCCTGGCTTCCCTGCCTTGGGGAAAGAGCATGAGCCTCAGAGCCAGGCGGTCTGGGGTTCAAATCCTAGCTCTGCCAGCTACTCCGGACTTGGTGACTTTTCATTCATCCATCTATTCAGCAAGTGTTAACTGAGATTTGCACCATGCGCCAGATGCTGTGCTGGGTTCCAGGGGCACAGCAGTGAGCAAGACCCAGGGTCCTATCCTCATGGGCTTTGTAGCTCCCCCCAGCCAGAAAGTACAGAGCTGCCAGGAAGGAACATGATGCCCTAAGGGCATATGACCAGGGAAACTGTGGGGCCTGGGAAGGCTTCCCCTACCAAGGGACTTTTGAGTGGATCTCTAAAGGAAGAGTTAGCTAAGCTTTATTTCTCCCCTCCCCTCCCCCTCCTGTTCCCTCTCCCTCTCCCTCTCTTCTATCTCTCTGTCTTTCTGTTTCTCTTCCCCTCTCTCTCTGGAAACTCTTGCACTTGGAACCCAGCTGTCATGCTGTGAGAGAGCTCAGGCCTCATGGAAGGGCCACGTGTCGATGTTGTGGCCAACAGCCCCAGTCAGGACCAGCTATGTCATTTGGAGGCTCCAGTGCACAATGAACATATAGGGCCTCTCCTGTCATGAAATAGGAACGCTTTTACACTGTTGGTGGGAATATAAATTAGTTTAACCATTGTGGAAGACAGTATGGTGATTTCTTAAAGATCTAGAACCAGAAATACCATTCCCAGCAATCCGATTACTGGGCATATACCCAAAGGAATATAAACCATTCTATTGTAAAGATATATGCATGTGTATGTTCATTGCAGCACTGTTCACAATAGTGAATATATATATACCATGGAATACTGTGCCACCATAAAAGGGAAGGAGATCATGTCCTTTGCAGGGACATGGATGGAGCTGGAAGCCATTATCCTAACACAGGAACAGAAAACCAAACACCGCATGTTCTCACTTATAAGTGGGAGCTGACAATGAGAACACATGGACACAGAGAGGGGAGCAACACACACAGGGGCTTGTTGGGGGGTTGGGGGGGGTTGGGGGAGGGAGAGGATCAGGATAAATAGCTAATGCATTTGGGGCTTAATACCTAGATGATGGGTTGATAGGTGCAGCAAAGCACCATGGTGCATGTTTACCTATGTAACAAACCTGCACGTTCTGTACATATATCCCAGAACTTAATTTTTTTAAAAAGACAGGAAGCACACTATATCAAAAAAAGAAAAGAAAATTTAGGGCCTCTTGTTCGAAAGTAATTATTAAGAATCCCAAAATGGGGACAACGGAGCATTGAATCAACCATGGAGCCCTTCTAAATGTAGTGCCTTGAGCAGCTGAACAAGTTGCATACCCATGAAGCCCTGGCCCAGCCAAGGTTCCAGCGTCACCTGCCAGCAGTAAGAGTGAGGAAGCCTTCCAGAGGACATCAGCCCAGCCACCGTGTGATTGCAACTGTATGGGAGACCTTGAATAAGAGCCATCCAGGGCACCTCCAGACACGCCCCAGCACGCAAACTTTGTAAGCAAGTAAATGAATGATCAGAGTTGTCAAAAAAACAATCAGCTAGGCTAAAGAAGGGGGCAGGGTGGGTTCTAGGCAGAGGAAAAGTACAAGATGCTGGGTCAGATGGTTGTGTGGTATGTTTAGGAGCTGAAGTGCGTTGTGGTAGGAGGGAGCAGAGTTGAGGGGAGAGTGGGTGGAGAGGGAGAGAAGAACCCAAGGAGTCTAGTCTTGTCCTGCAAGCAGAAGATGCTGGGGGGATACAGGAAGGGAAGGACTCACCTTGGTTTGCATTGGTAATGACCTCGTTAGGCTGCTACTTGGTGAAGGGAATAGAGTTTCTGCAGTGAAATGGGTAGGCCAGTTAAGAGGCTGTGCAAGGGGAGGGAATACCCGAGGAATGGACCAAGGCAGTGGCAGTGGAGATGGGAAGGACTTGGATGGATTTTGAAGATGGAATTCAGTAAGATGTGGTGAAGGATTGGAAGGGGAAAGAGAAGAGACAAGGGTTACTGAGCTGCTGGGTGCATGGAAGTTCCCTTGCTGGGAAAGGGGGAGAGTGGAGGAGAATGAGCTTTAAGGAAGCATGTCATGGGTTTCATCTTAGGCTAGCTGAATTTAAGGTGCTTTTGCTAAAAGAGACGCTAATCAAATAGTTGGCAAGATCAAGCTGCAGGTGGAATTTGGGGAGATCTCAAGGTATAGACGGGGAGAATGAAGCTCTGAGCATGGGTGAAATTACCTGCAGACAACATCTAGAGCTGTGCTATCCAGTACCACAGCCGCTAGCCACATGTAGTTACTAATATTTAAATTAATTGAGGTCAGGCTCGGTGGCTCATGCTTGTAATCCCAGCACTTTGGGAGTCTAAGGTGGGCAGATCAGTGGAGGTCAGGGGTTTGAGACCAGCCTGGCCAACAGGGTGAAACCTCATCTCTACTAAAAATACAAAAAAGTAGCCAGACGTGGTGGCATGTGCCTGTAATCCCAGCTACTTGAGAGGCCGAAGCACGAGAATCGCTTGAAAACCCAGGAGGCAGAGGTTGCAGTGAGCCAAAATCGCACCACTGCACTCCAGCCTGGGTGACAGAGTGAGACTACATCTCCCCCAACACCCCCAAAATTTAATTATTTAATTGAAATGAAATACAATTTAAAATTCAACTCCTCGGCTGCCTGCTCAAGCCTTGAATGTCTCCGTGTAGACATTCATACTTGTTGGGGTGTTAACGTGGATCAAATGCTGTAATTTATGTAAGGCACCTAGAAGTGTGGTGTCTGGCACCCTTAAACAGTTGCCAGAATGAATGTGGGATAATCCGTAGTTCTCAATATAGTGTCCCTGTCTTCTTTCTTTCATGGTCTTCAACTGGCAGGGTGTGGCACCTTGGTGCCTCACTATTAGTGAAAGGTGGGCGGATCCCTGTTGCAGGAATAAAATGAAGGTTGTCTATACAGTATTAGCACAGTCTCTGGTACTCATTAAGAGCTCAGCAAATGTCTGTTGTCGATAGCAGCATTGAAGCAGAGTAATAGAGGACCACCCTGTAAACACTGGCAATTGTTGTAATATGGAGGTCCCTCATTCTTTCTCTGGCTGTCCACTTCCTCATAGCAGGAGGACTGTGAGCTCTCTGAGCTGCCGTGGCTGATTCTGTGGCCTGCCAGCCCAAGGGCCTCATGAGCTATACAGATTTATGCCAAGTGGCTTCTCCTCACTACTTCCCTCACCTTGCAGGAAAGACTAGCTGTGCCCAGTAGGGGAAGTTTTACCTGGAGCTCTCCATCTATATCCTGAGAGCTGTCCAAATTCCAGTGCTGCTTGATCTATCCATCTGATTAGTGGATGGCATGATTTACGATCTGCTGAACTGCATCTAGCCATGCTCAGACCACTGGTTCTGGGGACTGAGCGCAAGTCCTTCTGTGGCCTGTGGTACCAGAGCCATAGAACAGTGACTCATTTTGAGCCAGGGGTGTTTATTCCTGTTTCAAGAATGCCAGGGCCCCCAGCAAACCCTGACTCATCCTGAAGGATGAGCAACCGCAGCGTCATTTAGAAATTGTGGATCTTATTATAACAATTGACAATGTTTATAGGGTGGCCCTCTATTACTCTGCTTTAATTCTGCTATCAACAACAGACATTTACTGAGCTCTTAATGAATACTAGAGACTGTGCTAATACTGTATAGACAATGCTTCATTCAACAGCCCATGTGGCGAGCATAATACAATTCTCCCCATCTTGCAGATGAGGAAGCTGAAGTTTGGCGAGTTGAAGTAGCTTGCCCAAGGCCACACAGCTTACAGCCTGAACCAAGCTCGGATGCCTGCACCTTCACGCTTACTGTTGGATATTATCCATCCAAGCAGGACACATTAGTCCTGCAAGATTGAAAGAGGCAGCGAAGGGAAGCCATTTGTGCGTCATGTCCACCAAATAGCAACGGTGTTCGTGAAATGAACACAGAAGCACAAGAGGCTTGAGCGTAGGCCTTAGAGATCATTTTATTATTTCACAGATCAGAAAACTGGGGCCCCAAGAGCTAAGGGCTGACACACAGATCAATGAAGACACACCCTTCCCTGACCACCCAGTCAACTGGAAGCCTAGTGCCTGCCTAGTATACCCTGCCTAATTAGGGTGCTCTTGCTGGGGGCAGCAACATGAGGGGGAAGGGGGAGGAAGGTAAGAAACCACCGAATTAAAGGAACTCTGAACTGAAGGATCTCCCTTGCAATTGATTGCCCCTCACCCTCCACCCTACCCATCTAGTGCCTGGGTTACCTCATTTGATGGCCTGCAAACTCATAGAATTATCAGCATCATATGGAGGACGTGCTAAAACTTCAGATTTCCCAGGCCACAACCCTGGAGCTCCAGTTGCAGCATGTCTGAGGTTGCAACTGGAAATGGCACTTCCTTAAAGTCCCCAACTGATTTTAATATGCACTGGAATGTGGAAACTGCCACCCTAGTAAAGTTATTCCATAGAACACCAGCTCAGTTCTATGGGGGCATGAGGAGGTGTTATGTAAAAAAAAAAAAAAAATTGTCTGGAAGATTTTTTTTTTTTTTGAGATGGAGTTTTGCTCCTGTTGCCCAGACTAGAGTGCAATGGCGCCATCTTGGCTCACCACAGCCCTTGCCTCCCGGCTGAGTTCAAGTGATATTCCTGCCTCAGCCTCCCAGGTTCAAGCGATACTCCTGCCTCAGCCTTCCAAGTAGCTGGGATTACAGGTGTGCGCCACCACGCCCGGCTAATTTTTGTATTTTTAGTAGAGGCAGGGTTTCTCCATGTTGGTCAGGGTGGTCTCGAACTCCTGATCTCAGGTGATCCTCCTGCCTTGGCCTCCCGTCTGTCTGGAAGATTTTTAACAGAGATCGTTGAAGATTGTTTTTTAAGTTTGGGAACTGTTGCATTAAAGGAGTGATTTCCACAGTGGCTGCACAATAGAGTCACCTGGGAAGCTCTGACGACTCCTCCTGCCCAGGTGACAATGCTGAGTCCCCCTTAGGGGCAGGATCCAGGAATAAGTCATTGGTAAAACTCCCCAGGTAATTCTAATGGTGGCCAGGTTGAAAGCCACTAGGTTAGACACAGCTAAACTGGCTTTTTAAATTGCAGAACTTCTCAGGGCTTTCAATATACAATGAAATGTACATTATGGATCCCTAAAAGGAGAAATAGAAAGTTTATTTTCTCAGCCTGGGCAGCTGGGGCACACGAGAGAAGAGAAGGCATAGCTAGGAAAGGAAGGTCAGAAGAATGGAAAGAGTAGATATTAGTAAGAGGAGGCAAGGACAGGCAGTGTGACATGTAGAGGCTAGTCTAATTTTTTAATGCAAATGAACATGAATTTATTTTTAGACTGATTAGACTCTCAGGGATAATTTGCTAATTGGTAATGGTCCCAATACTTTTTCAGCCACACAGCATTTCTGTATGCAATAAAAACAGCATCATGTATTATCCTAGTGGGGGCTCCAAATACCCTGTGTGGATCTTACGGACTGAGGATGTTAGTGCCATTCTACAGAAAGTCATGCTTTAAAAATATCAATCAGCTCCTGCATTACTGATGTCTAAACTTTTACCCCCACCCAAAAAAACCCAAGCTTGCACCCTCATGATAAGCATAGTCATTTGGAAATTAAAGACATATTATGGGCAATAATATAGTAAAATTAATTGAGTTTAATTTCCTTCTTAAATTATTGGAGTCAAAAATAAAGGCAGCTTGACGTTTGGATATTTTTTTTTTCTGCATGCTGTCGATCACCAATTGCACCCCAATTTGAGGCCACACCTGATCTGGTCTCTGCCTTTCTCCATCATCATCTATCACCATCTCTGTCTTTCTCTTTTGTTTTTTTTTTTCTTTTGAGACAGAGTTTTGCTCTGTCATCCAGTCTGGAGTGCAGTGGTGTGATCTCAGGTCACTGCAACCTCTGCCTCCTGGGTTCAATCGAGTCTTGTGCCTCAGCCTCCCAAGTAGCTGGAACTACAGGCACCTGCCACCATGCCTGGCTAATTTTTTTGTTTTTAGTAGAAATGGGGTTTCATCATGTTGGCCAGGCTGATCTCAAACTCCTGACCTCAAGTGATCCACTTGCCTTGGCTTCCCAAAGTGCTGGAATTAAGGCATGAAGCCACTGTGCCCGGCCCTACCACAGTCTTATCCTATGCAGACTACACTCTCACCTCACAGCTTCCATCTGAAAGTCCGAGTGCAGCCCAGCCTTCGGGACGATCTGTTTCCTCCACATAGAATGCTCATCCTGTTTTTGCATTGCTGGCTTCTCCTGGTCACTCTGGTCTTACTTTCACTGTTGCCTCTTCAGAAGGACCTTCCATGGCCATTCCACGCGAAGCTGAGATCACCCACTGACTCAGACATCTCCCATTTGAATTCTCTGAGTAGCGCTTATCGCTGTCTGATATTTTTCTTGTTGGCTTGTTCCTGGTTTGCCTCCTCCAGCAGAGAATAGCGTCTACCACAGAGGAAGAGCTGTGTAACTATTTTTTGGATAAAAACACAAACTGAGACTCAGAGAGATTAGATCACTTGTCTAGGCCTGGCTGTCAGTTAATGGTAGAGCTAGGATTTGAACTCCCCCCGGCCCCTGGCCACCCACCTATATGACCCCAAGTTCAAGGTTCTTTGCATCATGCCATGATGCCTCTTGTTCTTTGGAGGCTGGTGAGAGTGGTTTGGGCCCACACCCTGACAGTTTGAGTACGACATCTGTTATGATGTCAGATGACTAAGGAAATTGAAAGGAAAAAAAAAGGGTGACTGGCATTTTATGCTCTGTTTCACAGCCAGCCAGTAATGGGAGGTTGGAAAAATTCTGGAGTCTGAAATAATTCAGGCAGGCACAGCTGCAAATGAGAAAAGCCTATGGTCAGGAGCTGCAGAAGGTGAACACAGCCTGGAGAAATGCTTGCACACGTGTCCTAACGGAGCCCAGAAACCGAGGAAAGGGGCCAAATGTGTGTGTGAAGGAGAAAGGAGGTTCTTCTATATTTCCTTCCATGTCTTACGCAGTCTTGAAGCATCCAGACCTGGCACCTATGTAGAGAGGTTTTGAACGCGTACACTCTTCGTTCCTTTTATTGAGCACCTGCCAGGAACTGAACTCGAATCATTTCTGTTAGTGATTTCTGGAAATACAGCTAGCTGGTCCTTCCTCTGCCCAGAAGGTCCTGCACCCACTCCTTTAGGCTGAGGGGATCAGTGGAAAAGCAGAAAGGAAGATGAACCCCTGTGGCCCTGTGACCTTTGAAGAATAAACGGTTCAACTATTTGGATGCCTAGTTAGGTATGTTTGTTAAGAACCCCCATCACCTCCCTGTCTGTCTTCTTCTCTTTCCAGGAGTAACCCACTTACAGTTGAACTAGAAAGCAGTTGGTTGCCTGGCCCAGGCGGGATTTCCATCCTGTTTCCACACCATGTCCTCTGTGTTTTGTTTTGTTTTTAAGAGACAGGCTCTCTGTCACCCAAGCTAGAGTACAGTGGCACAATCAAGTGGTCCTATTGCCTCAGCCTCCCAAATAGCTGTGACTACAGATGAGTGCCACAATGCCTGCCTAATTTTTAAAAAGTGTTTTGTAGAGATGGGGTCTCGCTATGTTGTCCAGGCTGGTCTCAAACTCCTGGCCTCAAGTAGTCCTCCTACTTTGGCCTCCCAAAGCGATAGGATCATAGGCCTAAGCCACCATGCCTGGCAACCCCCTGTTCTCTTAATACAAGCTGGATTGCTCCCTTCTTCCCTTTCTGTTGAGCACAGGATCCCTAGCGGTGAATAAACAGGCAGAATTAAGAGGATCAAATTTGACACCCAAAGGCAAGGAAATTAGCAATTGAATTTTCCCTGCCTGTATCTTCTTCTTTCATATCCTGTTATCGAAATAATATTGATGGTGTTGTGTTGGAAGGAGGTTTCCTCATTCATTCATCCAAGCATGGATCTACTCATTCATTGGTTATAAGCAGGGCCTTTGGATTCAAACAGAACCATGTCTGCCACCAGCTGGCCTTGGGACCTGTCTTAGTATCCTAAAGCTGCCATAACAACATACCACGCACTGGGTGGCTCAGCACAGCAGAAACTTCTCTGAGGCTGTGGATCCTTTCTCACCTTTTCCAGCCTGACTTACGGCCACGTCACCCCAGTCTCTGCCCTTGTTTCTCATCTGCCTTCTCCTCTTCCGTCTTTTAGAAGTACATTTGTCATTGGACAATATCCTTATAATTCCACTGAGTAATCCAGGATGATCTCATCTCAAGATCCTTGACCCTATCTCCAAATTCCCTTGAGTGGAACTTTGGCCACCATTTAGCCCACTAAACCACCTTAGGCAAGGTATTCAACCTCTCTGTGCTTTGGTGGTTTTAGCTGTAAAATGGAGATGCCTCTACTATGTATCCTATAGGGAGAATAAGTAGAAAGCTTTTTCAGTGTCCATGCATAGCATGTACACCATCGACAGCAGATGCTCTTGTTTACTGAGTGTCTGCCCTGTGCTAAGACATTGTGCTCAGCTCACATTGCATCCCCTGATGAGCTGAGTCCCACACCCTCTCTGATACAGTCTGCAGAACCTATGTTTAATGCCTTTGTGCATCTGAGGTCTACCCAGTGATGGGAGTGCCCAGAAACTCTGCAAAGCCCAGTTTTCCTACAGATAGAGAATGACCCATGGCCCTACCAGTAGGGAAATGCTTGGAGGCAATTCTAGAAAATTTCTCAGCTTATTTTCAAGATATCTTTCTGGCAATTTTTGGGACAGAGGAAACGAACAGCTGTGTGATGATTAATACTGACTGTCAGCTTGATTGGATTGAAGGACACAAAGTCAGGATCCTGGGTGTGTCTGTGAGGGTGTTGCCAAAGGAGACTAACATTTGAGTCAGTGGGCTGAGAGAGGCAGGCCCACCCCACCATCTAATCAGCTGTCAGTGCAGCCGTAATATAAAGCAGGCAGAAAAACCTTGAAAAGGCGAGACTGGCTTAGCCTCCCAGCCTGCGTCTCTCTCCCGTGCTGGATGCTTCCTGCCCTTGAACGTCAGACTCCAGGTTCTTCACTTTTGGGACTCAGACTGGCTTCCTTGCTCCGTAGCTTGCAGACAGCCTATTGTGGGACCTTGTGGTCATGTGAGTTAACACTACTTAATAAACTCCCCTTTGTATATACATCTATCCTATTCGTTCTGTCCCTCTGGAGAACCCTGATTAATACAAGCTGGTTCTTAGAAGTTAAGCTAGACCTGCATCCTGTCCTCACCCCAGCCCCAGCCCACCTGGCCTAGCCACCGTGGTCTTTTCTCAGTATTTGGAATTGACAAGGACACTTCTTATCCACTACACAGTAGGTGTTCCACAGAGGACGGGGCTGTGAACATTGTGATAGCAGCGGCTGTTGCAGCCCAGAAACTGGGCACCCAAGAAGGGACTTGGCCTGATAGAGAGCTGGCAGCAGTGCCTGTCCCTTCTTTGCAGTTCTCTTAGGTGACCTTGAGCAGGACCCTACACTTCTCTAAGACTCAGATATTCAGTTACAGCTTGATGGGTTTGATTTAGAGCAGTTTTCCAACTTAAAAAACAAAACAGTAAGACTTGCTTTAAAATCTTTCCCCAAATCCCATTTTGTGTAACTCAGATGTCTGCTGAGGGCTCTCCATCCTCGGTTCTACCCCCATGAAAGTCCAGTGGCTTCTCTAGGATTTTTTTCAAGTGTCCCTGCTTGCCCAGGTAGCAGATGGTCTGATAATTTAATGCAGTTCAAAGGAACAGGTTGCTAAAATTAATTTAAGAAACAAACACTTAGAGAATGCTTGCTCTCAGAGACAGACTTGAGGGCTGGTGATCAGGGTCCTGAGGTTGCATACCCCCAGGGGGACCATTCACAGCAGAGCCCAGGGGAACCAGCTGGGTGGAAGGAGGCCTGCATGGCTGTGTGCCTAAGAGGGAGACATGTTTGTTCTGTGACCTTCCCCTCCTGCGTCCTACCCCTCCAGGCACTGACCTGCTTGGTCTGTGCAAGTGGAGACACAATAAGTCCAGACTCCTCTTCTTGGCCTAAGAAGCTTTCCATGATCTGGCCTCTGCCTGCCTCACCAGACCCTCCTAGGACCAGTCAATTGATTCCTGTCTCTGGATGTTTACAGTTGCCGTTTGATCTGCTTGGAGCATTCTCCCCAACCCCTAATATTCCCATGACCACTTCACTCTTCTCATTCAGGTCTTCAGGGTAAACGCTACCTCCTCTGAGACAACTGCTTGGAGCACTTCATCTGTGGTCGCTGTCTCTCTCCTGTTGTCCTGAGCTGCTTAACCCCTCTGTGCCTTGGCTTCTCCCCTATGAGATAATGGCACTGTACCACATAGGATAGTTATTAGGATGGAATGAATGAATACAGGGAGAATACTTAGACCTGGGTCTAGCACATAGGAAGTACTTAATGAATGTTAGTTATTTACATGATTGCCCTCATTGTTAATTTCAGCCCAGGCTTGCTAACCTTGATTCGAATCTTCAGACACTTTTCTTACACACACGCTGCAAGAACCAGAGTTAGGTGAAGAACGTGCCTAGCAGAGGGAGCAGCACGAACCAATGCCAGACACAGCATTGTGACTGGGAAAGCCCAGGCAGAGTGGTGTGGATCAAGTGTGATGTTTGAGGAATGAAAAAGGAAATGGTGGTGGAGGAGTCACTAGAAGACCTTGTAGGCCAAGTTGAGAGGTTGGCAGTGGGGAACCAGTGAAGGGTTTTCAGCAGATGTGCACATTGGAAAGATAGCTCTGCACCTTTTTCCCCACATGTGAGTCAAACCCAAGGCAAGGGGCCTCATTACTCCACTGAAACTTCTCTCTCGGGGACGTTAGTTTATATATCCAGTGGCGGTATTTCTGATGATGTCCTTCTTGATCTTTCTGATCCACTTCTGACCACACCATCTCTCCAAAACCTTTCTGCATTCTTGGTGTATTAGTACATTTTCATACTGCTATGAAGAAATACCAGAAACTGGGTAATTTATAAAGAAAAAGAGGTTTAATGGACTCACAGATCCACATGACTGGGGAGGCCTTACAATCATGGCAGAAGGCAAAGAAGGAGCAAAGCCACGTCTTACATGGTGGCAGGCAAGAGAGCATGTGCAGCGGAACTGCCCTTTATAAAACCATCAGATCTTGTGAGACTTACTATCATGACAATAGCACAGGAAAGACCCACCCCCATGATTCAATTACCTCTCACCAGGTCCCTCCCATGACACGTAGGGATTATGGGAACTATAATTCAAGGTGAGATTTGGGTGGGGACACAACCAAACCACATCATTTGGCTTCCTTGATATGTTACTAGGTCTCCTGGGAGATAGCACGTTGTGCTGGAAAGAAAGACCTGAACTAGAATCACAGCTCATCACTGCCTTAGTTGTGGGACCCAGGCAGGTTACCCAACTCTCCAAAGCTTTTCTGTACCCTGGGGATTAAAAGACCCAGCTGAGTACTGACTCTAAGTATGTAGAGGACACTTCCCATCCCACTGCTTCCTTCTGTCTCCTGCTTTCTATTTTTCCTCCTGCCCCTAAATGTAGATATTTTCCAAGGGAGCTACATGAATCATTACTATTCAGATGATGCAAGCCTTGGTTCCAAATTTTCATATCTCTTCTACCAACTTTCTAAGCTGTTGTAAAAGAGTAGAGAGGCTTCAGTAGAGAGAAAGTCTACTGAAGGATTATTGTCTAAGGCTTTTCTTTCTCCATGTACATTTCTCAGTGTGCTGAGTCTATCGAGAAAAATTGTGTCTCCAAGAGAAGGTGCAAGAATAGGCAAGAAACAGAGTCCTACTGAGAGGCTTTTTAATTAGGCTCATACATGGATTGATTTTTCTCTTCCTATTTAAATTTACCATCTCTGTGGTTTTAGAGCAAGTTGCCACTTTCTCCAAATTGCATGAAGTAAAGAAAAAGGAGAGACCTGTTACTAAGTGAAGTAGACAGAAGGGATTTCCTTTAAATACCCACAGCACCTGGGCTTCTCTGCTGGGACCTTCCACAGCTGAGAGCGATGGCAAGTACTCACCAGGTAATATATTGGTGCCAGAAGGGAGCACCCGCTCTGTGCCTCTTTAACAATGATAAAGAGAATCTGCTTAGACTTTCTTAGAATTTAAGGCAAAGAGAAAAAGCCTGCAAAGCTCTTCTGCTAAGAGAAAATATAAAAAGTGCAGACGTGCCTCAGAGAAAAGGAAATCCTGCATTTCTAGGCCTAGCACTGAATCATTTGGAAAACAATATAAGCCACCTTTGACAGGGATCCACTTTTATTTCTTCTGTGGAACCTCAATATACAGAAATAGAAGTTGGGCTGCTCAGTCAAAGCAGGGAAGTTAAGCTCAAAGTACCTCCTGCACCTTCCACCTCAGCCTGGAGGTGAGCTGATCTTTGAAGACCATGGATCTCATCCAGTCTCTTCATTGTGCAGATGGAGAAACTGATGGACCAGAGAGGCCTCCATTTGTCCAAGGCCATTCATTACATATTCAGCATTTACTCAGGCTCTCAACAAATACTAACTGAGCACTTATGATGTGCCAGGCACCCTTCTGGACACTGAGCTATAGTAGTGAACAAGAGACAAAGTCCCTGGCCTTATGGAACTTACACTTTAGTGGGGAAGACAAGGTAATATACAAAGAAAAAAATATATAATGTTAGGTAATAGAGCTATAGAGAAAAGTAAGGCAGGGAGGTAGATGGGTTTGGGGAGCTACTTTCAATGGGATAGTCAAAGAGGGCCTCAAGGATGTAAAATTTGAGCAAAGAGAGGGATCCAGGAAGATACTGGGGAAAGAGGACTCTGGATGGAGGAAGGAACAAGTGTGGAGGTCTTAACATGAAAACAGACATGATATAAGCAAGGCCAGCGTGGCCAGGGCTGGACAAGGGCGAGGACAAGAGTGATGGAGGATGGGTCAGAGAGGGAGCTGGTCTGGATCTGGAAGGCCTCACAGGCCATGATGAGGCCCTGCAGGTTGCAGAAAGTCTTTGGAGTTTATCCAAAGTGGAATGGGAGCCCACTTTGAATGGTGCCAAGCAGAAGAGTGACATGGTCTGAATTAGGCTTTAAAGGACTAATTCTGCCAGCCTGCTAAGTGGAGAATAGTCTGTAGAGAGATGACAAGGAAACAGTAAGACCCAGCAGGAGACTTTCACAGTCATTTAGGTGAGAGATCCTGGTGACTTGGACCTTGATGGCAGCAGCGGAAGTGATGAGAAGTTGGCAAGATTTGGGATCTATTTTGCAGGCAGATCCACCAAGATTTGCTAATAGATTGAATGAGGAGATAAATTCTCATGCTTCTTTTGTGCAAAGCACTGTACTAGGTTGTATTAATTAAGATTCTTGCTTATAAGAGCAGAAGCCCAACTCAAACTGGCTCCTGTAACTGAACAGTCAAGCCATAGATGGGTTTCAGGCATAGTTGGTTCCAGGATGCAAATTACATCTTCAGGATTTAGCCTTCTCTCTCTTCATACCTTAGCTTGGTTCCATTTCTCACAGGTAGCCCCCAGGAGCTCTAAGCTGACGTGAAGCTTATGGATAGCAATTGCCATGAGGAAAGAATATTTCTTCCTCTGCAGTTTCAACAAAATTGATGGTTCACCTACCTTATGTCGCCTGCCCTTTTCTGACACAATCACTCTAAGAAAATAGAATACACAGCTTGACCAAGCCTTGTTGTGTGCCCAATCTGTAATTGGGAGTGGTGGCAGAGAACCCTCCCTTCCCCACTAAAGTTGTGCATTCCTAGGAGTGGGGAAACAAACCTTATGTAGGCAAAAATAATCGATTTATACTATGAAAGGATAATAAGAATTTTTTCAGTAAATGAGAATTCTGCCTTCTCGTTTTTCTTGTGTCACAAAGCATGCTTTCATGGAGACATAAAATGTAATTGTAGCAAAGAGAACGACAATGTGCTTCGTACCGGTTTTCAGAGTGCTTCCCCACACATGATCCAGCTGCAGAACACGATAGCTCCATGCCAAGAAAAGGAACGTGAACCTGAAAAGCTGACAGTCACATGTTCTCTAACCACCTGATGAGCCCAGAGAGAGCAGAAAGCAGTACAGTATTTCTTCCATTCAGACAGGAGAGCACACTGTATCCAGCTGTAAGGAGAATGGAGAAGCGAAATACAGTGATGGTGTGGGGCGGTATGGTGTGTGGGGCCAGGAGAAGAGATTGCGGGGATGAGAAAAATCAGGGGACGGTGCACAGAAGTCCTGATTTGGAGCCGGTGATGCCGAATGATCCTGGACATCAGGCTTTCTGTTCAAAGGGATAGCTGAGTCACGTTGAATTATTCAGACAAAAGTTCAACGACAACCTGATACCATTCCAGGCCTGTCCCTCAGCAGCCTGGGCTGTTTGGCCTTGAGAATGCAAGCCGGACTCACTTAAAGAAACACTGAGGAGACGCTGGTTTTGCTTCATTAAAATAACAGTTCCTCCATTGCCTCTCTTGCTTTCAATGACACCTGCTTACTTCCCTGAATTGTTTTCTTTGGGTAGTTTTATACTAGTTTTGTTTGCCTCTGGGGCTGATTTGTTCCTGCCAGTTAAAAAGGTTCCAAAAGCCCCAAATTTGCCCATGAAACTTTTAACTTGCATCTTCCTACCCACCATGGCACCATAAGCTGGCCCACGTGATGTGGGAGGACTCAGTTAATGACATTACCTTGAGATGCCAGAGCGGGCACTTAAGCAGTGTGAAAAACAAAAAACAAAAAACAAAAAAAACAGTTCAGATTCTCCACCCTGGGGGTGTCTCCCTGGTTACCTTATCAGTGGCAGCTTCATCCTGGAGACCCTGGGGTCTAATTCAGGTTCAGCACTTCTCCAGTGCATCCTCGGAAATTTTAAGTGTTTGCTGGGAAAACAGCGTCCTCCTGCCTTTCTCTACTCCTCTGCACACTGTAGGTAAACATCAAGATGGCAGAATTGCTGCTCTGTGGTCCATTCAGGCCCATATTCCTCCTCCCCTGGAGGTGCTGAGCGGATTTAGAATTGGGAGTAGAGAGAGAAGTACAGTGAAAGAATTTAAAAGCCTGCTTGGTTTAATGAAAATCCCTGAGGCTTTGGAATCAGCCAAGGATGGGTTTGAGCCCCAGCTCTGCTACTTATTAGCCGTGTGGCTTTGAATGCGTAGCTTCATCTCTCTGAGTTTCCATTTTCCCAGCTGTAGAATGGAAATCACATGCACTTCATGAGGCATTGTAAGGAATAAAGGAAGCAAGATTTGAAACTCCCTTTTCAGTCCACACTCCTCCTGATCCAGACCTGTGTACCACCCAGCTGCTGCTGGAAGGGTCCACCTAGATGACCCTCAGAACCCTAAAACCTAGCACCCCCACAGCAGAATGCCTCATCTCCCCACACTGCCACCCACCAAGCCAGCTCCTCCCAGCTTCTCACCTGAACTCCCATATTTGCCACTTTTTTTTTTTTTTGAGACAGAGTCTCGCTCTGCCGCCCAGGCTGGAGTGCAGTGGCATGATCTCGGCTCACTGCAACCTCTGCCTCCTGGGTTTGAGCGATTCTCCTGCCTCAGCCTCCTGGGTAGCTGGGACTACTGGCGTGCACCATCATGCCCAGCTAATTTTTGTATTTTTAGTAGAGATGGGGTTTCACTATGTTAGCCAGGATGGTCTCAATCTCTTGACCTCATGATCTACCTGCCTCAGCTTCCCAAAGTGCCACTTTCACATGCAAGGTGAATGGGCCAAGCCTGTTAGGTTTGCCTGATTAACATACTTATGGCCAGTCCTCCCTCTGGGTTCTTCAGCTCCTGCCTTGGCCTTGTCCCTCCCAGTAGCTGTCTAATTGGTCTCCCCGCTCCAGTGGTCCATGCTGCAGACACAGCATCTTCTCCGAAATCCAGATCCAGTCATCTCACACCCTCTATTGCCTACCATGGCTCCCATTACCTAAGCATAAAGCCCCAAACCCCTTAGCAGGCTAGGCCCTGTCCCCTTCCAGGCTTTATCTCTCGACAATCCGTAGCCCTGCCATTCTGACCTCATGGTTCATGCTTCCATGCACTTGGTAATGCCACCCCCTCCACTGGAGTGCCATTTTCCCTTTTGTCTCCTGGATTGCACATGTAATACTTCCTCATTTTTCAAAATTAGCTCAAGAATCACCTCTACTATCTAAACACTAAAAGGAATGAAGTCCTGATACCTACAATGTGAATAAACCTTAAAAACTTGATGCTAAGTGAAAGACACCAGACACAAAAGGTCACATATTGTGTGACTCCATGTATCCGAACTATATAGAAGAGGGTAATCTGTAGAGACAGAAAGCAGGCTGGTGGTTGCCAGGGCCTGCCAGGGGAATAAAGGAACGGGAGCAACGACTTAATCAGAACAGATTTCCGTGTGGGGTGATAAAAATGTTTTAGAATTAGATAAGGTGATGATTGCACAAAATTGTAACTGTACTAAATGCCCCTGGGCTGTTCACCTTAAAAGGGTTAATTTTGTATTATATGAATTTTGCCTTGATTAAACAAATAAACCCAAAGAATTGCTCCTTTTGTAAAGACTTTCATGGACCTCCTGGGTGAAAACAGACCCCTCTTTTATGGTAACCCCTATGCCCACCATATTTCACACAGATCTTATCAGATCACTCCCAGAACTTCACTACAGTCATTTATTTCCATGCCTGTGACCCCGTGGCCTGTGAGCTCTTAAGTTCCATCTTCTTCAGCTAGCAGTAGGCCAGGGATGTGGTGATGCTCAGTTGGTGCCAATCCTCCCCTACCCTTGTCTTTCTGGGAGGTTGTAACCTTTCAAGTCCTCACGTTCTGGAGAAGGGAGAAGCCCTGTGCCCAGTTGGGTTCGACCAACCATCACAGCCTTCTGAGTCGTTTGGAGTTCAGCCTTCCGCAGATCAGGATCTGTTCTGCGGCTGCAGAAGGCATTTGCATTTCTAGCACGGGCTTCCTGGCCTCCTTCCCTCCCATCCCCAGCAAGGGGGACTCAGAGCTCTGGCCTAGTTGCATAAATGCTGGCATCTCCTTTTCGGCTCCTCTCCTGGGTGTTTCCTTTTTATTTACTATTCTCTTCAATTTTGTGCCATCAGCACTTCACAGCAGTGCCATGTCCCTCTTTTTGGAGCAGTTTAGAATGATTAAGGACAAGTAGTGGCCTGCTGGCCCCATTGTGTCTAGGCAGGCCAAAGGTAGATGGATGGGGACAAGGAGGGGAGGGGTGGACTGCAAGCCTGCAATAGTGGCTGTGAGCCTGCTATGAGTCAGCGCAGAGCCCAGCCCAATGGGCTGCTCTCCGCATCCCTGAAGGGACACAGCCCAGGAATCTCTGCCTGGATGGTTCCAGCCCAGAGCCTGGAGTGGGCTCCTGCCTGCTGTGGTAGGGTCATGATCAAGGGTGCTGCTGGCCTCTCTTCCTGCCCACTCAACCCCACTCCTCTCCCCTTCCTTTCTGGAGTCATCCCAGCAACATCCAGATGTCCTCTGCAGCGCCCACCTGGGTCTCTTGCACATCTTGACCAGGTTTACTGATTAGCTCATTGGCATGCACTGGTCTTGCTGAGAGTCAGGCTGTGAAGAAAGGCAGCCAGAGGGTGAAGGTTGACAATCCCTTGACACCAGCCAGCAAAAGTCCTGCACCTCAGCCTGGCCTTCTCCCTTCTGCCGCCATCTGCCTAGCCGCCCAAACCAGAACGCTGCCATATCTCTCCTTCTCCCCTCCCCTCCTCTCCTACCTCTGTCAAGTCCTAGGGGTTCTGTCCTCTTAAGTCCTCTCTAATTCATCCACCTCCCCCTTGCCCACTGCTACTGCCTTCCCTTGAGTCACCATCACCTATGACCTGGCAGCAACCCCTTTATTCTCCTGCTTTTTCTCAGTTTCATCCATTTTAACCTCCACTGCCCTCAGAACCATTGTATTAGTTGTCCTGTTGCTACTGTAGCAAATTACCACAAACTTTGTAGCTTAAAGCAATACAGATGTCTTCTCTTACATCATGGAGGTCAGAAGTCTTAAATGAGGCTTCTGGGGCTAACGTGAAAGTAGCAGCAGAGCTGGCTCCTTTTGGAGGCTGCAGGGGAGACCCTTCCTTGCCTCTTCCAGCTTCTGGAGGCTGCTGGCATTCCTTGGCTTGTAGGTGCACCACTCCATTCTCTTCTTCCATCATCACCTTGCCTTCTCTCTGACTTCTGACCCTCCTGTGTTCCTTTTTTTTAGAAACAGGATCTTTCTCTGTCACCCAAGCTGGAGTGTAGTGGCCCAATCATGGCTCACTGAAGTCCTAAATTCCTGGGCACAAACCACCCTCCTGCTTCAACCTCCCGAGTAGTTGGGACAACAGATGTGTGCAATATGCCTGGCTAATTTTTTACTGTTTGTAGATATGGGGTCTTGCTATGCTGCCCAGGCTGTTCTCAAGCGATTCTCCTACCTCCCAAAGTACTGAGATCATAGGTGTGAGCCACAGTGCCTGGCCCCATGTCCCTCTTAAAAGGACACTTATGATTACCTTGGCTCTACTCAAATAATACAGGATAATCTCCCCATCTCAAGGTCCTGAATTGATCACATATGCAGAGTCTCTTCTGCCATGTAAGGTGACATGGGTTCTGGAGATTAGTACATTCTTGGGGTGCCATTACTCAGCCTATCACAGCCGTTTTCCAAAATACTCACTACTTCTCTCGTTAGAAATCTACAATGGCAGCTGGGTGCCTGTAATCCCAGCACTTTGGGAGACTGAGGCAGGTGGATCACGAGGTCAGGAGTTCGAGACCAGCCTGACCAACATAGTGAAACCCTGCCTCTAGTAAAAATACAAAAATTAGCTGGGCATGGTGGTATGAGCCTGTAATCCCAGCTACTCAGGAGGCTGAGGCAGGAGAATCACTTGAATCCGGGAGGCAGAGGTTGCAGTAAGCTGAGATCATGCCAATGAACTCCAGCCTGGGCAACAGAGTGAGACTCTGTCTCAAAAATAAATAAATAAATAAATAAATAAATAAATGAAATCTATGATGGCTGTCTGTGGCTTGTAGATCAAAGTCTAATGCTGACAGTCAAAATGGATTGAGCGTTCACATGTCCATCTGTGTCAGTGGGTGAGGTGGCATTAGTTCACGTGATCCCTGGATGCTGACCACGTCAAAATCTGGGAGCAATTTCAGTGCTTAGCCCAGCATATTCCCGGCATGTTAGCACCTTTGCACACAAGTCAGAATCCCCCTGAACAGCCTTAAACCCCTTGCCCTCCTAGTCTCCACCTCATCTCTTCATGTGTCCCAGGTCCAGCCTTGCCAAGCCACTTGCTGCCTTACGAAATCCAGATCCTTGTTCTTTGACTCTTGCAGCATCTCCCGCAGTGTCCGGCACCCAGCAGTCAGCAGGTGCTCAGTAGGTGCTTGTTGAATGGCTGGATGAAAGATGGAAGAAACAGATGAATGAAAAGAGTGAGGACCAGCTTACCTGGCCAAGCCTTGAAAGGGCTCCTAGATTTTTACATGCTCCGCATCCAGGATCACATTGTCCAACCCCATCTCATGCACCATAACAGATGCTGCCAGTTCCCCAGCATGTCTGGCCATCCCCTGTGCCTTTCTGCCTTGGGTGTCCTCCCCTGGGTGTCCTTGGGACCCTGGAGCATGTTCAGCCTCACCTGGGCAGGCTGGAAGTATTGGGGAGTTAACACCCCAGGAGCACCCCTCCACCAACAAAGGATGGGGTTTAAGAAATAAACACTCCAGCATCCTCACCTCCTTGGTGGGACAGTCCTGGGGGGTGTTCCATAGCCTCTCGGAGGGTCTCAGCAAGACTGAGCCCCAATCCCAATAGCACTGACCTTCTCATTAAAGCATCCTTGATGAGCCCTCTTCCTTTTCTCTTGTACTCCCTACTCCCTTGCTGTGCCTCCAAGATCAACAACTTACACCCAAATCCCTGCCTCAGGGTTTGCTTTTGGGGGAAGTCCAAACTAAAATACCACACATGGTGAAGAGGCAAAATCTCATTAAAATAGTTAAGCCTAGCATTTATTGAGCACCTGCTGGGTGCCAGGCACCATGATAGGCCAGCAGCACTCGTCATAACATTTAATCCTCACAGCATCCTAGTGAAGCGGGCGCTGTTACCATTCCTCTTCTACAGATGAAAAGTGAAGGCCAAGAGAGGCGATGAGGTTTGTTCAAAGGCACGTAGCTGCCATATTGCTTCACCAAGCTGCCAGTCTAAGCATCTAGGGCAGATGGGGGAGAGGAAGGTCCAGGGGAAAGAGAGGGAGGGAGGAAAGGAAGCATACTTAAATTAGGAGGACTTGTTCTGTGAGGTGAGTGTGAAGGTTGGGGTTTGTTTCTCTGGTTTAAAGCACGGAAACAGCACTTTGGGAGGCCGAGGTGGGCGGATCACGAGGTCAAGAGATCGAGACCATCCTGGCCAACATGGTGAAACCCCGTCTCTACTAAAAATACAAAAATTAGCCGGGTGTGGTGGCACGCACCTGTGGTCCCAGCTACTCGGGAGGCTGAGGCAGAAGAATTGCTTGAAACTAGGAGGTAGAGGTCCACTGCACTCCAGCCTGGCAACAGAGCAAGACTGCGTCTCAAAAAAAAAAAAAAAAAAAGCAAGGAAAGTGCTGGGCTTCTGTTAGCAGCTGGCAGGCATCCATTCTCTCCTTGTCAGCTCTGCTTCTGAGTTGAGTCAGTTCTGCTCCAGCCTGAGCAGACCCTGTGAAATGGGTAGGACCAGCTGCCAAGCTGACCCTTGGCTATAGCTGTTCCAGGTCTCATATGGGGGTAGGCCACTTTATCTGTTTTCTCTGGTCTTGACATGAAAAGCCACACTGCCATCAACCTGGACAACTGGTTGACCATGCTTCTCCACCCATGTCAATTTAAAATTTTCATTTTCTTCCCTGCTTAGCTGTCTTCACTGGGATGTAGGGAAATCGAGTGTGCAGTGAGTCACAGCTGTCACATTAGCTCACCTGAGCCAAATGGTTCCTCCCACTATGGGCTGGGCTCTAGGCATTTGTCCTCACCTGCCAGGTTCGAATTGCAAGGTCAGCTGCACAGAAGCTGCTGATTTCTTGAAACTCCACTAGCTTCCAGTGGGTGAACGGTGGCTATGAGAGGTTTGACTCCATGGATTAGTTTTCTCCAGGGCTCAGCACACAGGTAGTCTGCTTTATGAATGCGTAGCTCTGGTTTTAATTCACAGATATGCATGGTCCAAGTCAGCCATAATACAGAAAAAACAATGTTAACCTGTCAGTGGTCTGTGGATAGGCTTTGCAATGTCTGACATTGGTATCCATTGCAGATGTGACCTTTTGAGATATAAGAGTGGCTGTAACAAGCAAAGCAGGCAGCACTTGAGATAGACTTTGAAGCCTTACCTCTTGTAAACGTTGCATCAACTTATTTGTAAAGGGCATGTTTTGTTTTCTAATTATTTACTAATAAGCATGAAGAAAAGATACCACAAATACCGAGATAATCACCTTTTGCATTTGTGTGGGAGCCTTTCTGGTCTGTTTTCTGTGCTTCAGGCTATAATTTACAAACTCATATTATGCCATGCATACTGTTTGTATTGTTCTGTTTTCGGTTGGTAGTATACCACGTCTCTTTCTTGCAGTAAGTGTTGTTCACCTAAAATATAATTTTAAAATACTGTTTTATATTCCATCTCTCTGCTACAGAAATCATAATGTATTTATCCAGTCCCCCTTTGTTGGTCATTTAGATTATTACTGCTTATGTGCTTTTATAAATAGCATAATGTCGAATATTTTTGAACATGACCTTTGCCCAGGCATCTCAGATTACTTCTGAAGACATTTCTAGATGTGCAACTACTGGATTAAAATGCGTGAAAAACACTTTTGCTTTGATGTTTGTTTCTATCTTACTCTTGAAAATTCTGTACAGTTTATACTCTTAACAGTCAGTGCTTAAGAATATTCATTTTCCCACACTCTTGGCTTTCAAGGTTGACTATCACCACACCTACATATAATCATGTTTTGGGCCACTTTGTTTTAATAGTTGTCTTCCATTTATCCATCCATCCATCCATCCATCCGCCCATCTCTTTCTTAAGGTATTGGCTGTACTTTCCAGAATAATGTTAAAAAATAATCGTGATTGGTCAATTTTTCTTGTGCCTGACCTTAGTGGGAATATCTCTAGTGTTTTACCATTAAGTATGATGTGTTTATTAGAGAGATGTTTCCCATAGTATTAAGAATGTGTTGTGCTCTTCATTTTTCAAATATTAAAGCAGATTATGAAATACCTTCCGTCATATTCAAAGATAATTGCTCATCTCCTTTGATCAGTATGATTGAACTATATTATTAATTTCCTAATATTAACCACTTTTTACTATTAGAACAAACTCTTCTTAGTCAAGAGTTATCATTTTTAAAACACACCACTGCATATGATTTAAAGATTATGTTTACTTTATAAAATAAGTGGAAATCTTCCTAGCTCTCCCTTCACAGAAATACTCATCAGAAACATGTGAACGGGCACGGGTTGGTGCTTTTTCCAAGTATTTCTAGTAAATGCATCAGGGTCTTATGTGACCTGGATGAATTGAAGGTGAAGCCTGTCAGACCCAGGTAGGGGCTGTCATTCTGTGCTGAAAAGAAGTCTCATTCAATTCGATGTCTGTTCTTGTTAAATACTTACCAGTCGTGGCAAAATACAAAGGAAGACACTCATTCCATTCCGTGAGCAGGCTTGGCTTAGCCACCTCTGCACTCCCAGGAGGTTTGGTACATAGTAGGTACTTTAAAAAGTTAATCCAGGCTGGACACGGTGGCTCACGCCTATAATTCCAGCACTTTCAGAGGCCGAGGCAGGCAGACGCATGAGGTCAGGAGTTCGAGACCAGCCTGGCCAACGTGTTGAAACCCTGTTTCTACTAAAAATACAAAAATTGGCCAGGCATGGTGGCACGAGTCTGTAATCCCAGCTACTCGGGAGGCTGAGGCAGGAGAATTGCTTAAATACAGGAAGCGGAGGTTGCAGTGAGCCAAGATGGCACCATTGCACTCCAGCCTGGATGACAAGAGCAAGACTCTGTACTCCCACCCAAAAAATAAAAAAAGTCAATGCAAAGAACTGCAAACTGTGGCTTTTGCAGAGTGGGGGCAGCATGTATATAAGTCAGGCCCGTACACCCCTAGTGTAGGGTAAATGTACCCAATAGCAGTAAATTTAGCATACCCTGAGGATGACCCTGTAGGGCAGATGTACCTGAATGTGTGTTCCTATCTAGGGAATCCAGGAGGGGCCAACTTGGAGATTTATTCCTTGTCTATAAGGAACACCTGAGCCCCCGGCCTGGCCCATGGAACACGGGCCATCCAGGGAATTGAGGCCCTGAGTTTGAGGTTAAATGAAGTGTGCAGGTGGAGGTCATTAAGGGGAGGATGTTAGTGAAAATGCATATTTACTGCATGCTGTTTGCAAGCTGTTGCAGTTTTCCTGCCCAGCCCACCGCTGCTGGGCTGTGGTTATGTTGTCCAGCCCACCGCCACTGAGCCATTTTTGTATGTAAGGCAGTTTTCCCGTCCAACCCTATTGAGGTTAATAGGGGTTCGGCACAACACAGAGCATGTTTGACCTCCCTCCACCTGCTTGTGTCCAGGTGATACTCAGAGTGGAAAGCCCTAAAGGTCAAAGGTTACTCTGAAGCCTGAGGAGACGGATGAAGTTGGAAGAGAAAGAAAGAGGGAAATGGGTTATGAGCTGATTTTGTGTAAAAACACTCTGGAACATTTTTACCTCTCCAAGTAAAATTATTGAGTCCTCAGTGAGACAGTCCTGTCAGCTCCTTCGAAGAGATCAACCTCCCTCTTTACCTTAGGGATGCCCTGGCATTGCTTCAGTCTTCTTCGAGGACCTACTGTTTAGAGCTGATTCCCAGTGTGCTGAAAGTAGCAGGTATGAGCCATTTTCTCATTTGGCAAATATTTATGATGGTGCCAGGGCCTAGCTTTGTGGCCTGGGACAGAGGAGGTGTCTAATAAGAGATGTTGAATGGACGAATGGATGGGAATTTACTCTGATTCGGGCAGTGGGCCAGCGAACAGCAGTGCAGGTCAAGAAGAAGAAGACGAATGTGTTTATCTAAGTGTGTACTATGGGGAAGTTGCTAAAAGTGCAAATTCTTGGGCTCCATACAAATTTTCTGTGTCAGAATCTCTACAAGAGAGGGCCGGTTATAGGCATTTTATAACAAGCTCCCCCTAGGTTCAGATGCACGCTTCAATCTGAGACCCATGCGCTGGGTGATCATTCTTAATGAGATTGTATTGTGAGAAGCTTCCTTCTTCACAGCCCACTCATTAACAAGCACACACCTATTTGCCTGCCTCTTCTTCATGGCCGGGCGGGTTGAACACATTCAAGACAAGAAGAGCAGAGGTAGGAGGCAAGGCGGTTTGTCAGAGGTGGCTCTAATGGATTTATTCAAATCATAAAGATGAGTTACGATTTGGAATTGTAATTACCCAAGCAGCTGTTGGGGAGAGAGTAGAGTATGACATGGGCGTTCCAGAATTTGACAAGCAAGATGGCCCTGGGATCAGAAGAACCACTGAGGAAGGAGCAGCCCCCCGGGAAGGGGAGTGGATTTGCTGAGTGCCACTCTGGGTGTGTCACGTATTTTCTCCTCTCTGCATCCTCATAACAGTCTTCAGCAAGGTAGGCCATTGTCTTAGGTTGGTTTTTCCCCAAAAGCAGACCCTAAGCAAAGACATAAGCTCTAGAATTACATGGGAGGTGATGGTAGAGGATCGAGGAAGTGAGTCAAGAAAGCTAAGATAGCCAATAAAGGGGTGCTAGCAAGCCAGCTGTCTTAGTCTTTTCTGGCTGCTATAACAAAGTATCATAGACTGGATGGCTTACAGACAACAGAAACCTATGTTACACAGTGATGGAGCCTGGAAGTCCAAGGTCAGGGACTGGTTGAGTTCTAGCCAGGGTCCTTTCCTAGGTTTCAACTTGCCAACTTCTTGTCCTATCCTCACATGGTGGAAGAGCTAAAGAGTTCTTTGGGGTCCCTTTGTTTTACTTGTTTTTTGTTTTTGGGGTTCCTTTTACGAGGACACTCTCATTCATGAGGGCTCCATCCTAATGACCTAATCACCTCCCAACGGCTCCATCTCCTAACATCATCACATTGAAGGTTAGAATTTCAACACGTGGATTTTGCAGGACACAGGCATTCAGTCCTTAACATCAACCACCACCATGGGGGACTGGAGCTTATTCTCATGAGGGAAACTGGTAGCCAGTGTAGAACACATGTCTCAGAGTTATCCCACCTGTGGGGCAGGATAGCTGGAAGCTTCCATCAGTCTGTAGTTAAGAGCTGCTCCCAGCAGGCATTTCCAGCCTGCCACACAAAGTGGGCTCTGGTGGCACAAGAAGGCTGGTAGGTAAAGAAATGCAGGTGTTGGCTGTGGGAGGTCAGCTGGCATGCACTGAAGTGGTAAGTTAAGGGCACATGGGCAAGACATCCCACAATGTCTGCTACAGCCTTTCTCGATGGGCCCTTGAGGGAGGACTTTTGTCTTGATCTTCTTTGCATCCGTAACACTCATCACATACTCAGATGCTCCATCGCAATAGTGAAAGCAAACCCAGGAGCCAGAGGCTACCTATAATTCAATGTCCAAGAATGACAACTGCATGAAGAATAAAGGCGGGGCTGGGTCCTGTAGCTCACAGCCTGTAATCCCAGTATTTTGGGAGGCTGAGGTGGGAGGATTGCTTGAGCCCAAGACTTTGAGACCAGCCTGGGCAATGAAGTGAGACTCTCTCGCTATAAAAAATTTAAAAATTATCAGGGCATGCTGGTGTTCACCTGTGGTCCCAGTTACTTGAGAGGCTGAGGTGGGAGGATCACTTGAGTTCAAGAAGTGGAGGTTGCAGTGAGCGGAGATCACGCCGCTGCACTCCAGCCTGGGCAACAGAGCAAGATCCTGTCTTGAAAAAAAAAAGATTAAAGGCTAATGGGCATATGGAGGAGACACTAATTCTTCTGAGGGAGGGTAGCCTAGGAGGTGGCCAGTTGCCGCTCGGGTATGAACGGCCACCTTGTCCCTCATGCGCTCATTGTCCTGGCTTTAATTCTGGAGCAGTTTATGCTTAGCTGAGGTTTCTTTTTTGAAACTGAACTGCATCAGTGTTACAAAAACAAACCAAAACCAGTCTTGCAAAACATTAATTAAACATACATGCCTCTGAGTTCTCCTCCAATTGTTGCTCTCTGTGGGCACGTGTGTTTATGGAAATAGAATCAGTGCACACCCGCCATTTCTCTTGCAGCTTACGCTGACACTGAGTATGCACATTCCCAGGCCCTGACTTTACTTCACGTGTTGTGGGAGAAACGCTTCAGAGGCATTCAGAGAGTTAGGGAAGCAACGCACCGAGAACGCTTGTACACAGCACCCCCTCCCCGCCTGTCATTCTCTGTGGCTTCAAGAATTTTATTGCTTTGACCATACTTAACATATTTTGAAATGATCTTTGTTTATTCACCTACTTGTTTATAATCTTGCTTCTCTGCTCTGGAATGAATGTACTGTAAGGACAGAGGACTTCTCTGCCTCGTTTGGCATCTGTGTCATGCAGTTAATGCAGGGCCTGGCACATAGTAGGTGCTCAGTAACTGTATATTGAATGAATGAATGAGTACACATATAAAATAAAGTGGGTCATTATTTTTTCCCTTGAGCTGATGTCCCTTGCTTAGCCAGTCTCCTGTGCAGAAGCATTTGGCATGTTTCCAACTTTCACTTGCTTTAAATGGTGCTCTCTATACAGGATACTTTGTTCTTCCTTATTACTTCCTTGGGATGTAATTCCTAAAGTGGAATTACAGGGCCAGAGGGCCTATCTCTGTTTAATCCAGTAGAACTTTCTGCACTGATGGAAATGTTCTGTATCTGTGCTGTCCAATATAGCAGCTATTAGCCACATGTGCCTATTAAGTACTTGAAATGGGGCAAGTGTTCCTGAGAAATTGAATTTTTATTTTTTTAAAATTTTAAATAATTTAAGTAGCCATGCCTGACTCGTGGGCACCATGTTGCACCCTGCAGCTACACACCGTTTTAAACCCTTGCTCTGCATTTGCAGGGCACCCTCCTCAGAAATAGAACTCACTAGCTGCGCCACCAGCACAGCCCATGTGCACCCAGTTACCTACATCTGCCAACAAAGACTTTTTATGATTCTTCCTAAGCCACGGCAGAAGGGATGGGGACGTTGTCAATTACTGCATTCTGGTAGCACCTACTGAAGACTCTCCAAGGGGTCAGATGTGCTAGGAGGGAGAATTCAGGAACGACCCTCCATCCCGGCCGCATTCAGCTTATTGACCGGTCTTTGTTTTCCTTCTGGGAATCAGGTGACAGATGTTAGAAGAGGCCGAATCAGCCCATGCCGGGAATGACGATCTGGGCTTGGGGATCTGCGTGTGAGCACAGTGAGCTTTGGGACTGTGTTTTCTACACCAGGAATGTAGTCATGTAGTCAAAGGAGGATTTGAAGCCACTTCTGAGGGAGGCAGGCAGTCAGGGGTATAGTTGCCATTTTGGAATTTCTGGAACGTTCTAAGGATGTGAGGATTTTGCATGGCAACATATGTGAGCCTGTGAGTGACTCAGGATCCAGAATGGTTATCCTGCCTGCTATACCCTGCCAGATCCAACATGTTTAGGGCTTAAAGGGATGTGGCCCTCGTGGGCACAGTATCCAGAGGGTGAGCGAGTTTCTCTGTGTCTGTTTTCCCAGCACACAGTGGGACTTCTGCCAGCTCTGCTTATTAGCACACAACTGAGCACCTAGCACATCATAGGTGCTTTGTAAATCTCTGTGGAATACATAGCCCCAAACTATGTGCAACTATTATAGATCAGTAAGACAAAACACGTGGAAAATAAATAAAAATATTGCTAGAGTGTAAGATAAAGGAAAATGGTATATATTTAGAATTTCAGAAATAATTTTATAAGGACAGAAAAACATGACAGGGTGTCACAGCCAGCCTGATATTTTAGAACTTGATAAGAAAATCTGAAAATAGAATATTTAGAAAATTTGCTAATTTTTTAAAATCCTGTGGAATGACTCCTAGATTAAGTGAGTAAGGGAATGAATGGTGAGCTGTCCGGCTGACCCTGGACCCTGTCTGACCCAGCTCTGGACCTCCATGGAGAAGGTCTGTGGTGTTTGATATTTTCTGGGGGTCCTGGTCTCATTTGAGAGCCTGATGAAAGCTATGGACGCTTTCTTCCCCACCCCCTGCCCTCCAAAAATGCTTGAGTGCTCAGTCACACAGAATTTTCAGGAGGAGATTTCAGGAGGAGAAGAGTCATCCTTGAACATCCTAGGGGTCCATGGGTTCTTCTTGAGAAAGCCCGGTCTGTGGATGGGCGTGTTCCATAGGTTAATGTCCTCTGATGATGTCGGTCAGTTTCCCGTGGCTCCTGTAACACATGACCACAAACTGAGTGGCTTAAAACAACAGAAACATATTCCAACATACACAGTTCCGGAGGTCAGAAGCTCAAAGTCAAGGCATCAGCAGGGCAGCACCCATTCCAGAGGTTCTAGGAGAGCATACACTTCTTTGCCTCTTCCAGCTTCTGGGGCCACTGGCATTGCTCCAATTTTCACCTCCATGGTCACACTGCCTTCTCTTGTCAGTCTCATATCTCCTTCTGCTTTTCTTTTCTTTTCTTTTTTTTTGTTTTTTGTTTTTTGAGACGGAGTCTGACTTTGTCGCCCAGGCTGGAGTGCAATGGTGTGAATATGGCTCACTGCAACCTCAACCACCTGGGTTCAAGAGATTCTTCTACCTCAGCCTCCCTAGTAGCTGGGATTACAGGTGCATGCAACCACACCTGGCTAATTTTTGTATTTTTTTTTTTTTTTTAAGTAAAGACGGGGTTTCACCATGTTGGCCAGGCTTGTCTCAAACTCTTGACCTCAGGTGATCCACCGGCCTCAGCCTCCCAAAGTGCTGGGCTTATAGATGTGAGCCCCCGCACCCGGCCAGAGACATGTGCCCAGCCCGCTTTTATTTTACAAAGACATTTGCCATTGAATTAAGCCCCACCTGGGTAATCTCAAAATTTTTAATTTAATTAATTATATCCACAAAGACCCTTTCCCAGAATAAGGTCACATTCACAGGCTCTGGGGATTATGATGTGGACATATCTTTTTGCAAGGCCACCCTTCAACCTATTACAGTGGGTATGGGCAGGGTGGGGAGATTGTTTACCTTTTCTTGACCTTAACTCACTTTCAAGCAGCTCTTGATCAGAGCTAAGTCTCAACAGCAGAGACAGATTTGCATTTTACCTGTTTTTCTCTGGCCTCAATTGGTCTCTCCTGAGGATATTTTCTAATGCAGAGACCATTTGAAGTGACCCAGAGTCCCTGAGCTGGACCCAGATCAGCTCTGAGATGATACAACCAGGCCCCGAAGCATCAAGTCACCCCTGTGTCTCTAGTCCTGCCCTGGGTTACAGTCGCTGTGAACACGCTATGTGATGTTCTTTTTTGGAAACGAGAAGGACTGAGTGTGGTGGGGGTTTCACACTGCACCCTTTTTTTTCATGAATTAACAAATAGTGGAAGAGATCACCTATAAGCCATTCTACTGAGAATGGATAGTTAGCAAGTCATGCCTTTTCAGGCCACATAAACAAGTTTGCCTTTCAAAAATGGTCTTCCATCCACTTGCAGAAGCTTGCAAGATGGACTCTTCTAGGTGGCATGCAGCATATAACTCCGGTGGAGCTGTGTGTAAATACAGCCAGTCACCTGCTTCACTCTTCTCTGACCCTACCAGAAACTTGTGAGCTGCAGCCTCGAGAGGCATTAGAATATTCTTTATATGTTTTATGCCTTATCCTCAGGAAATGCAAATATCTGTGCTTTCTGGAAACACATCTTCTGGCAGATAAAAGGCATCAGCCATCTGAAAACTTCTCCGTTTCTCTTCTTAACCAGTAAATTGCTATTGTTGCCCTCATTCCCCCTCTCGAGTTCTTGGAGCCATTCAATTTAACGTCCCCAAAGTTTGTGCTGAAGATGTGACACAAGGACACATTAGCACCAGATCCTTCTTAGCGATTATGCTGATGGAAAAATAAATTCTAGTGTCAGAAGGTTACAGCTGCTTGTCTCTTGGGGGGCAGTTGCTCCAGGTGCAATAAATTTGAATGCCAAGCAATTACATGACCATTCAAAAATTATTATTTAATATCTCTGTAGCTGAAGAAAACACTCCTGCTTGTGCCAACATTAGGCAATTAGCAAATGGCAATGTGTTCTGCAAACATAAGGCTTCACCCCTTTTATTTTATTATTGTGGTTGTTAACAGCCATGGAAGTGTGGCTACCATTTGTCTCTTGAAGAACAAACAGTTTGTTTGCTGCTTGAACATAAAGACAGTCACCCACACACACGAAGTGCTAATAATCGCACGTCTTTGATGGTGCTGTAATTTGTAGATAACAGCACTTCAGTTGTCTGGTTTTTTTTCTTCTTCTAGGATTTAACCTTAGCCAGACATGCCTGGCTTAATGATAAGGTTTGTGGTTAGGTTGGATGGGAGCTGGGTCTGAACTTTAGCTGTGGGAGTGTTTGGAATGCGAAGGAAGCACTCAGACCAATTAGCCCCTCACTTCTTGACTCAGGCTTCTTCCTCCAGGGTGGGCATCTGCAGATCAGAAATCCCACCTCTGCCTGGCTTGGTTGCTGCCTGGAATTCGCAGACTACCCATTCCCTTATGGTGAGCCTGTGTTTACCGAGCCCATCTGTGGGGTGAGGCTCCAGAGCATCTTGGGGACCACACAGGTAGGGCTGAGGCTCCTCCCAGTGACCCCACCTCTCCTTCCTCACTGCCCTTCCCTGCCTCCCTCTTTTCTCCCAGCCCAGTGCAGAGACCTCCTCCCTGTCTCACCTTTCTCTCTGACCTCTATGGTTCATCTGCACAAAGTAACCAGAATGGGCTTTGTCTTTTAGTGACTGACATAGGAAAAGCTGCATGTATGTCTCAATATACGTGTACATGTCAATGAGTTTGGGGTAAGGATGTACCTGTGAAATCATTACCATCCAGGTCACAAATATATTCACCCCCTCTCAAGTCTTCCTCCCACTTCCTTTATTATTATTACGATTGGGTTTTGTTTTGTTTTGTTGCATACTTAAAATTTGCTAACAGAGTGAGCTTTTTAAATGTCAACCTGCTGGTATTAATTCCCTGCTGCTTTACTCATCAGTGGCTTCCCGTTGTGCCTAGAATAAAATATAAATGTCTTCATATGACTTGTCTGATGGCCTGATATTTAGCTGGTATTCATTAGCAAGGCTATACTGGTTATTAGAAGTCTTGTCTGGTTCACTACCTGTGAACCCCTCCCCCCACAGCTCCTTACAGTCCAGCTGCAAAAGGTTCACTCCTGGCACACGTGGGGCTGAAGCCCACTTCATCACTGCAGTCAGCATCCACCCTGAGGCTGTGAGGGTCCCTGACGTAGTCTGCCTAGCTTGTAAGGCTTACAAGGTTCTGTAGGTTCTGTATCATCTGCTTCCCTCTCCAGGCTTATACCTTGGTGCCTTCCACACAGCCACAGGGACCTTCTTTAGTTCCCCAGACACCCCAAGCTCGCACTGACTTTTCAGGGCATTTTCCCATGCTGCTGCTTCTGCCTGGAAGGCTCTAACCTCCAATCCCTTCTCAGGGCTGACCCTTCTCATCCTTCCTACTTCTGAGGGGCGCCTACTTCCTCAGAGAAGGCTTTCTTACCCTGCCTTTTTGCTAGGGCCCCTCCCTTATTCTCTGTCTCTGCTCCTTCTTTATTTCATTCATAGGAGTTAGCCCAGCCTTGATTATTTTGCTTGTTCGTTCACATGTTTTTATGCACTCTTCCCTGTGAGAATGCGTGCTTCACCAGACCTGGAACCGAGCCTGTGATGGTCCCATTTCAACTCCCCAACTGCCTAATACAGCACCAGAAACCTATGTATTTATGGTAATTATTCTGGAATGGAAGAAGGAAAGAAGGGAGACAGGAAAAGGAAAGAGAAGAAGAAAAAGTGAAAGTGAGTGGAAGGGGTGAGGCCCCACACTTGTGACAATAAAGATAACAGCTGCATGAATCACTGCCTGAGCCGAGGGCATGAAATATATAATCTTTACATTCTCACAATAGTCTTAGCAAGTTTGTATCATTTCTCCCATTTTACAGACGAGGAGCCTGAGGCTCCAGTTGGCAGTGACTTGCTCAGCTCGCAAAGGTAGGCAAGGCTGAGGTTAGGGTTTAGTCCTCAACATCAGCCAAGTCGTTAACATGCCTGAGCCTGGTGCTGGAGGAGGCAGACCCAGCTTCAGCTTTGGAAGGGACGGTAGGCTAGTGATTCTCAAAATCTTAGAGTGCCTAAGAATTACCTGGGGGTCACTTGGCTACATGCATGCATATATTCATTGCAGCACTATTCACAATGGCAAAGACATGGAATCAACCCAAATGCCCATCAATAATAGACTGGATAAAGAAAATGTGATACATATACACCATGGAATACTATGCAGTCACAAAAAGGAATGAGATCATATCCTTTGAAGGGACACGGATGGAGCTGGAAGCCATTGTCCTGAGAAAACTAACACAAGAACAGAAAACCAAACACTGCATGTCCATGCAATGAGAACGCATGGACACAGGGAGAGGAACATCACACACTGGGGCTTATTGGGGGATGTGGTGGGGGGAAGAAGAGCATCAGGAAAAATAGTTAATGCATGCTGGGCTTAATACCCCACATGATGGGTTGATAGGTGTAGCAAACCACCATGCCACATGTTTACCTATGTAACAAACCTGTACATCCTGCATACTCCAGAACTTAAAAATTAAAAAAAAATTATCTGGGGGGCCAGACACAGTGGCTTATGCCTAGAATCATAGCACTTTGGGAGGCCAAGGTAGGAGGATCACTTGAGCCCAACAGTTCAAGACCAGCCTGGGCAATATCGTGAGATCTTGTCTCTAAAAAAAAAAAAAAAAAAAGAAGAAGAAAAAAAATAGCAGGGTATGGTGGTGCACATCTGTAGTCTCAGCTACTTGGGAGGCTGAAGTGGGAGGATTGCTTGAGCCAGGGAGGTTGAGGCTGCAGGGAGCCATGATCACATCACTACACTCCAGCCTAGGTGACAGAATTAGACCCTGTCTCAAAAAAAAAAAGGAAAAAGAGTGTCATCTGGTGTCTGGGGTATGTGCTTAGAATGCAGAATTCTGATTTCATCCCCAGAGATGTGATTTTAGTAAGTCTGGCATGCAGTCCTGGAATCAATGTTTTTTAAACACCCTAGTTCTACACTGTGAGAAATACTTTCATTTTCTTATTCTCGAGGGCAGGGAGGAGTCTCTGCATTTCTGCGTCCTAGCATAGGGTGCATAGCTGGTACTCAGTAAACATTAGCTAAATGCATAGATGCATGAATGAGTGAGTGGATGAATATTTTTACTTCGGATTTTTTTTTTAATTAAGCAAGAAATTTTCAAAGTAATTTGGGTCCTGTTAGAATTTTAATAGAGTATAGGCTCAAATAACTTTCCTCCTTTCAAGGCTGTAACCTAATTTGTGTCTGAAAAGTAGAGAAGATTGTAGATTTGGTTTCCTGTTTTGCCTGTTGGAAGCCAAGCACTTTTTTGTTTGTTTAGTTGTGTACTGCAAAATGTGGAAGATTGATGTCTCTGGATAACATTTATTTGGCTGAATATCTTGATGTCTGATGACTTTTCCTTACCAGGCTCTGAAATGTTAGGAAATAGAGATGTAAATAAAGAGGCTTGTGGGATTTCTTTTTCTTCCTGCATTTTTCCTTTCTTCCCCCCATTTTTCCTTTCTTTCTTTCTTCCCCTTCCAGTTAGTAATGGTTCCAGGATTAGTGGTAAGGGACTCCTGAAAGGCTTAAAGCATGAAAATCCTGTTAGATAATTGTGCTTCCTGGAGGCCCAGGAGGACTCTTAAGTAAAGAGCTTCGAGGAGGAAGAGGGGTTGGGAGGAGACTTGGCCTGCCTGCCCTCCTAGAATCTCCTCTCCTAGACTTGGTGTGCTCCATTCCCAGGGCAGCTGTCTTAGTCCACTCAGCCTGCTGTAACAAAAGAGCATCAACTGGGTGGCTTATAAACAATGTTTATTTCTCACAATTCTGAAGTCCAGGATCAAGGCACCAGGAGATTCAGTGTCTGGTGAGGGCCGGCTTCCTGGTCCATAGAGGGTACCTTCTTGCTGTCTCCTCTTATGGAAGGGGCGAGGGATCTCTTACAGTCCTATTTTATAACAGCAGTAATCCCGTCAATGAGGGCTCCATCCTCATGACCTAATCACCTCCCAAAGGGCCCCATCTCCTAACACCATCATTTTGTGGTTAGGATTTTAATATAGGAATTTGGGGCAAGGGGACATGACATTTATGGCATAGCAGCAGCCACATTCTATTAAAAATCTATAAGGGACTGGGATGTGTTTGCTCAGAAGGAATTGCAGAGAATGAAATGAGACAGCCTGATTTTTTAGCTTTTTCGAGAGCAAAGAGGCCAGGAGCAGTGGCTCACGCCTGTAATCCCGGCACTTTGGGAGGCCAAGGTGGGTGGATTACTTGAGACCAGGAGTTTGAGACCAGCCTGGTCAACATGGCAAAACCCCGTCTCTACTAAAAATATAAAAATTAGCCAGGCATGGTGACACACACCTGTGGTCCCTGCTACTTGGGAGGCTGAGGCAGGAGAATAGCTTGAACCTGGGAGGCGGAGTTTACAGTGAGTGGAGATTGTGCTGCTTCACTCAAGCCTCGGCGACAGAGTGAGAATCTGTCTCAAAAAAAGAGCAAAGGGGAAAGTCGGGCAGACATTTACAGGAAATGGAGGAGAGATGATTTCCTGACAGCAGGCAGGGCCAAGGGGCTGGATACCCCCAGATTGACCAAGGAGGAATAGGCAGTTCGGAAGCCGCAAACTGGAGAAGTCCGCTAGAAACTGTGTGGCTAGAAGGACAAGACACTCATTCACGCATTGATTTGATAACAATTTATGTTTTGTTTACGACTGAAGCCTCGGCACCTAGAGAGGGATATAGCCTTGAACAAAACAAGTCCCTGCCCTCTTGGAGCTTATATCCAGTGGAAGAGGCAGAAAATAAATAGTAAAGTGCAGAATGTGCTGAAGAGTAACAAAAGTCATGGAGAAATAGCAGGGATGGGAGAGTAGCAGGGGAGGAGAAGCGGTTGTTTTCATTGAGCTATAGGAAGAGGTCTCCCTGATGCTGCTGGACAAGCAAGCACCAAAACTGAGGAGGCTTAGCCCGGGAGCGTTCTTGGCTTCACCCAGGAAAGAATGATGCTCTCACCCAGCTGCTGAGACAGACCCAAGACCCAAGGCCAATCCTGAACCCTTGTCTCACAGACAGGGTCCCCCAGACGGGGATGGGGAGCAGGTAGAAACCCAGAGATGAACACAGGGCCTCAGCCTCAAGTCTCCGGACCTGGAAAGGAACGAAACCTCCCCCACCCTCCAGTTCTGGCTGCTAAAGAGTGGGTAGAATCAGCCACAGCCTGCTTGGCTCAGGATTCCTGGGAGCTGGGATAAGAAAGCTGGAGGAAGGTCAGGGTCCTGCAGAGAGAAGCTGGGGCAGCAGAGCATGGCGGTGAGGTGTGCTGCCAGCCCCCTACCCAGGGTTCCTCTTTTCACTTTCTACAGCATAGCCGAGAGGGTTAGCTTTCTAAACTGTACATTGGGTTATAAGTTAGCACCCAGGCTACACAGAGAAGGGGCAATGAAAAAAGCCACCGTCCATTGACCACACACTGTGTGGCAGGCCTGGCTGGGCCTGTTAGGTACCCTGACCTGTTTTAACCCTTTGACCAGCACCTATCTGTGCTCAGCGGCCAGCCCAGTGACTATTAGTATAGACTAGATGCTGAAAAAAGATTGTTGAATTTATGAATAAATAAATAAACAAATTAACAGAACGCTCTCCAAGGTAGACATTATTAGTCCTGTTTTATGTATGGGAAAACTAAGATCAAGGGAAGCTGGTAACTTGCCATAGAAACCACACATGGACAGTCCTAAGGGAGGTGGAATCCCAAACCCGTGTCTGCTTGAGATAAAATTAACAATGTCTTCAAAATCCATACTCATTTATGTGCCCCAAGACATTTGGCAAATGAATAAACTTCAAAAATATGCACTCAACCTTTTGGGGAAAAGGGAGATTTTATCCGCAGTGTGGAAATGGGATGTGTTTCTAACAGGACAGTTAAGGTCAGGCTCCCCATGAGGGCTAGGGAGGTGCTACAAATGGGAATGAGAGGGAGCAGAGCCCCCTCAGAGGCTAGAAGGGTGGGGGACCGCAGAACACTCCAGAGAGAGGGAAGACAGACAGGACTGTGATGTGTGGCAGGGCCAGTCAGGAGAGCTCCACGCGGAGCTGGCTGAGGCAGCGCTGCAGCCCTAGAAATCAGCCTCGCTGACCGCTTTGCCTCTGGTCATGGCTCTCCCCACAGCCTGGAGCCCCATCTTGCTTACATTAGCTCTGCTGCTGCTGATCATTGCACAGCTGAAGCTCAGGTCTCATGCACATCTTTCAGTGGACGGGGGTTGACGGTCATAATGTGTTAAGTCTAGTCCTACTAGCTCTGGCTGCCTCCCAAAAGCACTTAGCAAAACCTCCATCCCAAGGCATGGAGCTAGGCCCTGAGAACTCAAGGATATAAATAAGACAGTTTCTTGGCCTCAAGTAGCTTACAATCTAAATTCATTCACTTAATAGGCATTTATTGCACACCACCATGTGCCAGGCACACCACATGAGCCGCTGAAAATATGAAAATGAGTAACGCTGAAATAGCACCCACAAGAAACTCATGAATTAGCATTTGTTCACTGATGTATTCACTTACTGAACAGCTACTGAGCACCTCCTGTGAGCCATGCTGAGGAAAGGGTGCCCAGCAGTGAGTGCACAGAGACACCACTAATGTGTGGATACAAACAGCACTGACAGAGGAAGGAGAACTCAGGGCATCTCATAGGAGGGAACACTGACAATCTCAGCAGAGAGATGGGTGGTTTATTAGCTTTCTGTTGCTGCTGTAAGAAACAATCACGAGTTTATTATTTTACAGTTCTGGAGGTCAGAAGCCCTAAAATAAAGGTGTCAGTAGGAAGTCAGCTGCATTTTTTCTGGAGGTTTAGAGGAGAATCCACTTCCTTATCTTTTCGAAGGTATAAAGGCCACTTACATTTCTTGGCTTATGGCTGCTTCCTCCATCTTTAAGGCCAGTAGCAAACATCTCCAAAACTCCCTCCCTCTTCCCCTCCCCCTTCCCCTCCCCTTTCTCCCCTCCCTCCTCCCCCACTCCCCTCCTTCCCCCTCCCCCTCCCCTCCACCTCCCCTCCCCCTACCCTCCTCCCTCCTTCCCTCCTCCCCCTCCCCCTTCCGTCTTCCCCCTCCCCTCCTCTCCCCTTTCCCCCTCCCCTCCTCTCCCCTGTCCCCCTCCTCTCCCCTTTCCCCCTCCTCTCCCCTTTCC
>CAUYLG010071261.1:0-36851 GCA_963573385.1 Cacajao melanocephalus | reverse complement strand
TTAAATTATAGCTCCCCGAATTCCCATGTGCTGCAGGAGGGACCTAGGAGGAGATAACTGAATCATGGGGGCCAGTCTTCCTTGTGCTATTCTTGTGATAGTGAGTAAGTCTCCCGAGATCTGATGGCTTTTTCAGAGGTTTCTGCTTTTGCTTCTTCCTCATTTTTCTGTTGCCACCACCACGTAACAAGTGCCTTTTGCCTCTCGCCATGATTCCCAGGCCTCCCCAACCATATGGAACTGTAAGTCCAATTAAACCTCTTTTTCTTCCCATTGTCTGGTATGTCTTTATCAGCAGCATGAAAAAAGACTAATACACCTCTTTGGACTGGAATTCTTCATATATAAAATGACCATCTGTTTAGGTAACTTTCAGGCCCAATATTCTATTATTTTTCTACCTTGGGTTATCTCTTCCAGTCTCATGGTTTAAATAGCATGGATGTGCTGATACTTTTTATTTTTATCTTCATCTCCAACCTCTCTCCTGAACTCCAGACTTACTTAATACCTGTCTCTTTGACAAATTCACTTGGATGGCATCTCAAACTTGACATATTCAAAACCAAACTCTTGATTTCTCCCTGAGGTCTGCTTCTCCCCACCCAGCTCACCCCTACCCCAGTCTTCCCATTACAGTAAGTGGAAACTGCATTCCAGACCTTTCAATTGAATCCTCTTCTTCTCACACTCTAAATCTCATCCTTTAGCAAAGTGTATTGGCTCTTCCTTTGAAATATGTCCATAATCTGATGCCCTTTTCCACTACATCCTTGTCCAATATCCATCTTTTCTCAGTTAAACCGGTGCCTTCTTTTCCACTCTTGCCCATCCCTGGGCCAGTCACCACACCCAGCAAGAATGATCATGCTTCTGCTCTTCCCCTAGATGTCCTTACGGCTTTCTCCTCATTTTCTTCAAGTCTCCAGTTGAGCACCTTATCAGAGAGGCCTTTTCTGGCCATCCTATTTAAAATAGCATTTGCATTAGTTTTCTGTGCCATATAACAAATTACCACAAACTTAGTGACTTAAAACAACATGCATTTATGTTTTCAGTTTCTGTGGGCCAGTACGGCTTAACTGGGTTCTCTGCTCAAGGTCTCTTGAGGATGAAATCAAGGTGGTATCTTCACTGCATTTTCGTCAGAAGACTTAGCTGGAGAAGAATCACTTGCAAACCCACTCATGGTTTTGGAAAAATTTGTTTTCCTGTGGTTATATAACTTAGACCCCTGGGGGTTTTTTTGGTTTTTTGTTTTATAAATATATATATATACTTTAAGTTCTGGGGTACATGTACAGAACGTGCAGGTTTGTTACATAGGTATATATATGCCATGGTGGTTTGCTGTATCCATCCCCTTGTCATCTACATAGGTTATTTCTCCTAATGTTAGCCCTCCCCAATCCCCCTACTCCCTGACAAACCTGGGTATGTGATGTTCCCCTCCCTGTGTTCCTGTGTTCTCATTGTTCAACACCCACTTATGAGTGAGAACATGCGGTGTTTGGTTTTCTGTTCTTGTGTCAGTTTGCTGAGAATGATGGTTTCCAGATTCATCCCTGTTCCTGCAAAGGACATGAAGTCATCCTTTTTTATGACTGCATAGAATTCCCTGGTATATATGTGCCACATTTTCTTTATCCAGTCTATCATTGATGGGCGTGTAGGTTGGTTCCAGGTCTTTGCTATTGTAAACAGTGCTGCAATAAACATACGTGTGCATGTATCTTTATAATAGAATGTTTTGTAATCCTTTGGGTATATGCCCAGTAATGGAATTGCTGGGTGAAATGGTATTTCTGGTTCTAGATCCCTGAGGAATTGCCACATTGTTTTCCACAATGGTTGAACTAATTTACACTCCCACCAACAGTGTAAACGCGTTTCTATTTCTCTGAATCCTCTCCAGTATCTGTTGTCTCCAGATTTGTTAATGATTGCCATTCTAACTGGTGTGAAATGGTATCTCAATGTGGTTTTGATTTGTATTTCTCTAATGACCAGTGATGATGAGCTTTTTTTCATATGTTTATTGGCTGCATAAATGTCTTCTTTTGAGAAGTGTCTGTTCATATGCTTTGCCCATTTTTTGATGGAGACCTCTGGGTTTTTGCTAGCTGAAAGCTGAGAGCTGTTGTCAACTCTTAGAGGCTACACTCAGGTCCTTGCAATATGGTTCCTTCCATAGGCAGTTTACAATACAGATATTTGCTTCTTCAAGGCCAGCAAGGGAATTTCTCTTCAACTTCAAGTAGGGACAAGTTCCTCTTTTAAGGGGTTTGACCTGATTAAGTCAGGCCTATCCAGGATAATATCCTTCCTGAGTAACTCAAAATCTACTGATTTGAGACCTTAATTTCATCTTCAAAATCCCTTCACCTTTGCCATATAACATAAGCTAATCATAGGCGTGGCCTTCTATTTCACAGGTCCTTTTCACACTCAAGGTGGAAGGCAGTGAGAGGAGTTATTATACAAGGGGTGCAGCCAGGAACAGGGGCTCATCTTAGAATTCTGTCTGCCACAGCATTTTAAAATAAACTTTACCGCATCTCTTTTTATATTCTTTGCCTCCTAACATATGATTTTTTTTTGCTTATTTACTGTTCTGTTTCTCCTGAGTAGAATGAAATATTCCCAAGAGCAAGGACCTAATATTGTTTTCTATTATTTCTCTAGCAACTAGAATAGTATCTGGCATATAATTAAAGCTCAATAAATATTTGTTAAACAAACGAATGAATTAAAATATAAATCTTTTACCCCATTTTATCACAGGAAGTTTGGTATATTATCTTCCATAGTTTATTACGCCTCTAACAGACCCTGGTCACACGCAAGTCATCTTTGGTGAATATTTATTAAGTACTTACTCCTTACCAGCCCCTTGAACATATTCTTGTTAATCCTTAAAATAATCCTCTCTAAATCACACAATCTCTTTTGAGCCTGGCTTGTAGGAAATGGAATTTCAGGCATACTTTTGGGAGTCCTATATTTCTATGGTGGGGGCTAAGTATTTTCTTACCCTCTTCCTCTGTTCAGAATTTAAACCCCTCAGTTTTTTTGTTGTTTGCCTGGTTTGGTTTGTGTGTGTGTATGTGTGTGTATGTTTGGTTTTGTTGTTTTTTGTTTTTTGTATTTGAGACAAAGTTTTAGTCTTGTTGCCCCGGCTAGAGTGCAATGGCGCAATCTCGGCTCACTGCAACAGCTGCCTCCCAGGTTCAAGTGATTCTCCTGCCTCAGCCTCCCCAGTAGTTGGGATTACAGACACCCACCTCCACACGGGCTACTTTTTTTGTATTTTTGGTAGAGACAGGGTTTCACCAGATTGGCCAGGCTGGTCTCGAACTCCTGACCTCAGGTTATCTGCCTGCCTCAGCCTCCCAAAGTGCTGGGATTACAGGCATAAGCCACTATGCCTGGTCCAAACTCCTCAGCTGTAGCTAGGCCCCTGGCCACCTGATTACAAATCCCCTCACCCAGTTTCTCTTAAAGCAAGATATGGCCATAAGACAAGGTTCAAGCCAATGAGATGTAAAAGAAATTATGGGTGTGATTTCAGCTCCCTAAAGAGAAGATTGCTTACCCTGGACTTCTATCTTAGAACTAGAACATGGACATGGGGGGTGTGCCAGATTCAATACTCCAGGACAGGGTCCTTAGCCTGGGGTTGATAGATCTGCAAACCATCCATGAACAGAATCCAGAGAGTCCAGAAACTTAGATCGGAAAAAGTCCATCTTTATTTTTAGCAATCTCTCCTTAAAATTCAGCATTTTCTTCAATTATAAATGTAGGCAACAAAGTATAACAGTAATCACAGTATCTGTGATCTTTGTTGCCATCAGAAATTAGAGTTATTTTCATATCACATTACATGAAATACTAATTTATGCTCATTGCTATTTTGAAACTATGGTAATTAATAGACACACCACTAGATTTTGTTAATAATTAACAAAGAAACATAATTATATCACAAATTTGTCTTTTTAATATTGTGATAATTATATTTTATTCTTATTTACTTCCTATTGTTATTACACTATGTATTTTTTTAATGTATTTAAAACCTTTTTTATGGGACAGAGTCCACCCACTTTACCAGATTACCCAGGAGGGTCATGGCAGACAATTTAAAAATCCTGTTCTAGCAGAAGGCAAGGTACAAATATGGAAGAAACATGGATTCCTAAATGACTTAGGTGCAGGACTGATTATCAGAGGTAGACAGCTAGCTTACTTCCAGATTGTTACAAGAGAGAGAAAAAAACTTTTAACTTGTTTGAGTCTCTGTAATTGTGAGTCTATTACATAGCTGAACTTATACCTGAGATAATCCTCCCTAGCTGATGTCAAGCCAGAATCCTAGGGCTCCCTATGCCCTACACAGAGCATTTAGAAAAGGGCTCTCCAGTCTTCAGAGTGCACTGTTACAACTGATGAGCTCATTGTCTAAGCTTGTATGCTTCCTAGAAGATAAACAACCGAGAGTAATTGGACCTTTTAGTGACTGCTGGTCCTAAGGCAATAGCTGTTAAAGTTTGGCCCACTGATCACTCAACCTTACCCACCAGAAGTCCCAGTAACCCCACTGAAAGGAGAAGAGTAATGTTCCTGATTATATAGAACTCATCAAACCTTACATCCTTCCTTGTCTCAAAAATAATTCTCTAAAGAACCTCCCACCTTTTTAGCTTGGCCCCCTTCTACCTCCCAAATTCAATCATTCACCTCCTACTTCCCCTCTAGACTAATCCAAAATAATTCTCCTTAGGGAGCTTACACTTTTGCAAACAATATCCTGGGTAGAGGCTGTCTGGAGACATTTTTTTTTTTTTTTTTTTTTGCCATATTCACTCCCATTCACAAAAGTTGCAGAGGCATAGAACAGGTAAAAGTGGATCATCTTGATATGGGAGAAATAAAAAATCATGTAGCCATGAGAAAAAAGTTATCTCAATAAATTATGTATAACTACTGCAACAATCCAAATATGAGGTCTTAGGAGTCAATTTTGAGAGGCAATGGAATGAAGAGAAGGTTGGTAGAGATTAGAGAGAATTTTTGGAGGTATAATGAAAACAAATAGTGGCTGGTTAGATATGGAAGGACTGTGGAAAAAGAGAAGCCAAGGATGGCTGCAAGACTGACATTTAAGTGAGTGAAAGCATGGTATATAAAAGAGAAACATAGGCAGAAACATCATTTTGGAATGGAAGACAACAGCTTTTTTAGATAAGTGAAGTTTGAGGTGTGCTTGATAATCCAAATGGAAATTCCCAAGAGGTATGAAATGAGAGCTCTGAAATCAGCATCTAGATAGAGATGTTGATAGAGACCAAGAGAGTGAAGAAGCTTTCCAAGGCAGAGAACTAAAAAGGGAAAAGAGAATACCACCCCAATCCTTGAGGCACACTCACATTTAGAGAACAGAAGAAACTATCAAAGGAAATAAAGAAGAAATGATTAGAAAAGGAAGAACAATGATATAGGATTGGCTTCGTCCCCACCCAAATCTCATCTGATATTATCATTCCCATAATCCCCACATGTCACAAAATGGACCCAGTGGGAAGTGATTGGATCATGGAGGCAGTTTCTCCCATGCTGTTCTGGTGATAGTAAGTTCTTACAAGATCTGATGGTTTTATAAGTGTCTGGCATTTCCCCTGCTTGCACTCACTTCTTCCTGCCACACTGTGAAGAAGGTGTCTTCTGCTTTGCCTTCTGCCATGATTGTAATTTTCCTGAGGCCTCCCCAGCCATGAGGAGTAAGTGTGAGTCAATTAAACTCATATTCTTAAGAAAGAAAGAAAGAGAAAAGAAAATGAAGAATAAATTTAGATAGTTCAATGTCACAGATAGCATGGGAAAAAAAATGTTTTTAGCCAAATGCATAGAGAAACTAATGGTAAGAACTGAGCAAAGATCAGTGGGTTTTGCAATTTTAAAATGGCCGGTTAGTAGATAGCTTGCTAATAATTGGTATCCATACAAATAAGACACCCTGAGGTGCAGATATTACCAGGGACAGAGGCTGCCAAGATTCTTTTCAGGGCTGAAATGGAGCCACAATCTTACCTTAACACCGTTTTCCTCGTTCCTAGCAAATTCACTACAAAAAAAGATATCTACTTGCTATTTGCAATCACAAAATATCCCTGGTTTGAAAAATATCTACATCCCAGAAGGCATCATTTAAAGGAAAATAGGTTTGGAATTATTAAATGTATTCCATTGGATCAATAACATGGAGAATACTTATTTTCATTTCACTTATCAGAAAACTACATGTATTACATACAACAGCTCTTAATACATAAAGCATTTTCCCCCCAAGCTGTTCAAATGAAGGTACTTCCCTCCATTTTCATTCTATATTGAAGGAATAATGTAAGTCCTATTTAGGGAACCAGCTAGTGCTTACCTAAACCCCTAAATGTTCACCCATAATGGAATCAATAGATGGAATATAGAATTCATCTCACAGATGAACGACACCTAATGAACCCTAGATTTTAATTCTTAGACATAAGCCTAAATGGAAAAGCTAGAAAAAAGAAAAAGAAAAGATAAGAAAGGGAAAGAAAAGAAAAAAAGAAGTTATTTTCCAAGTCAGAAACAAACAGGAGTGTGCATATTTGAACAAAGGGAAAATTATGCAATTAACAATATCCTCATAACCTCACTGGTGAGCATGAATAAAACATTACCAGGAACCATACAGATTAAATATTGAGGTACTGGATACTGGTCCTCACCACTGACAATGACAACCTCTTATACTAATCGGATATTACTTTATTAAAAGATTTGTGAGGTTCAGAAAGACCCATGATCAGGAATAGATTTAAAAAGCATCTTTTTCCTGCCAATAGCCCAAAAGAAAAGAAAAATGACAAATTCAGGTTATGCTCAACTTGACTAATCCTTGCTAATTTAAAGCATTCATATGGTTGCATGAATTTTTCTGTTTCTCTCCGGATACCTGGTAGCATTTAAATGCAGGCTTTTGACCAGCTTCCATGTTCTGTTTTCATTAAAATTAATTGTGCTGTAGCTGGCTTTGGAGTCAGACCTGCAGCAGTAGATGGCACTGGGAAGACTCCCATTTTATCCAATCTTTAGGAAGCTGAAGTGAGGGGATCTAGGTGATATTCCCCTCATGGTGCCCATGATGGTTATTCTCTACTCTTCTCTTACTCTCAATCCCAGAATCTCCTCCACCCCACTTTCAACCACTGAACTACTTTGCTGAGATTGGAGTTACCCAGTGCACACTTCCCCACCAATCTTTTCCCCATCTATCTTTGCACCCAACTTTCCCTCCAGCCTCAAGATAAAAGGAATCTTCCTTTTCCCCAGAGATAAAACCTCCCACCATGCAGCTTCTGCTTTTTACTTTGTCATTTCCTAAGAGATCCAGGTCATGGATTCACCTATCCTTTTCAAGCATCCCGACTGGCTCTCTACCCTATGCTGTCAAATATCCACTGACTTCTCCCGTTTTGGTGTTGGGGGAGGAAACATCCATCTTAATTTTCAGGGAGGCTCCATTTATCAATGCATGTTTCCATAGACCTCTTTTTCTTCTCTATCAACCTTTTCCGATAAGTAATCTACAGTGAAAAGCAAAATAAATGTGCAACATTTCACAGTTAGAAAGGAAAAAAAAAAAAAACTAATTCTGTTCACAAATCAGGGAAAATGTTGGATATGTAGGAAAAAATTTTTACAAGAAAATGTGCCTATAAGAAGAACATTATAAAACTTTACTGACAATTTTTTAAATAAATAGACATGTGTTCTGACAGGGAAACTGAATATCAAAAATTGTTCCCAAAAATGATGGAATGTAAATTGGAGTCCATTTTGTTTATGTGTATCAAGAGCCTTCAAAAATTGTTCATATATTTTTTAATCAGTCATAACATTTCTAGGAATATATCCTACTGAAGTAATCAGAACTATAGACCAAAATGTCTACATATTTTGTATATTCATTTTAGTTTTATTTATGATAGTGAAAAAAACAGGACACATCTTACAGTTCCAATAAAAGATGAAAGATGATTGAGAAAATCTATGGCACATCTAAGCAATAAAAATGTTTATAGCTATTAAAATGCAGATTTACTAAGTATAGAGGGAAATTCTTATTTTATATAATTAAGGAAAACCATAATATGACCTAGTATAAATTCAACTACGTAAAACACTGTCCAATATATTAAAGGAATATATGCTAACAGTTTAACGGGAATGGCCTCTGGTTAATAGTTTCATAATACCAAATTTTTTCCTGTTCCCTTATACATTTCTCTCCTTCCCAATTTGTCTAAAATGAGCAGATTCAGACTGAGATTAATAAAATCTGTTTTTCATGTAACTTCCCTTTTCTTCATCCCAAGAGAAAACAGGAATAGGCCACCTTCTCTCCCATTTTTCATTTCAAGGAAGAATCAGGCCACTGGTGCAGAGAAAATGTTCTGTCTTTTTGTGACCCACAGCTCTGCAGTGGCTGCCTTGAATTGTAGCAGACTGTATGGATTTTTAGTTTTGAATCTGTAGTATATGCAGTCTCATCTCTGAAAAACCAGATATTGATCCATGTCTCACTGGGTCTACACAAACTGGATTGCCTGGATTCATGGATTTTTTTTTTAAGGAACAAATTCAATAAATTAAAGAGAGTGGATTTTCTTTCCTACACTATTCCAAATAGCAAGTTTGACTGTATCTTTTGTTTGTTGTCTAGCTTTTCTGGTGATACAGAAATCTACAATGCAAAATGGCATACAGAGAAGCCAGTATACCTTCTGACGGCTCATCAAGTTGACTTTGCCATATGCATAATTGTGCCCCAAGCAAGTCCCAAAATCAGGGTACACGTTATAGCAGAGAAGGATTAAAGAGGAGGAAGACCAACCTGGTGGCTGATTCACAGATCAGCAACGAAACATCACAGATGTTACCTCTATGGTAAGTCAGTCATTTGTTAAGCACCTCATGACATGGTACCTGTCCTCAAAGACTTTCTGTCTACTGGGAAAAATAGACTTTAAACTAGTCCCACTTCAGCTGTCATGGGGGTCAGGAGCCCAGAAGAATTTAAAAGTGCTGTAGACACTCAGCCAGACCCAACCTAGCCTGGAGAATAGTCCTTAATAAGGTCTTAACATTTAAACGAAACACCAAAACATCAGTAGAAGTTGACTACATTAAATGGGACCAGAAGGAGAGTGAGAATTTAAAAGACAGGTCATTCTAGACAGAGGGAGCACCACACAATGAGGTCCTGGGAGTGAAAGAGTGTGGTTCTGTTTGGGAAACAGAGAAGTCCTTGATGGCCGAATGGTACAAAAACAGGGTGGAAGCCACAAGAGCCAAGTCAGAAGGGTGAGTAATTGCAGAGCCTGGAGGACCAGGTAGAGGTTCTGAGCTTTTTCCTAAATGCACTGAGAAGGCATTTATGAGTTTTAAGTTTGGTTGCTTTGGCTGCAATTAAAAAAACTGTCTGCAGGGAAAAGGTGGGATCAGGGGGATGACTTAGGAGGTTATTGCTGCAACCCAAGCAAAAGATGATGATGGCCTGGGTGACACAGTGACAATGGGCATAGAGAAGAGAGGACAGGCTTGAGGACAAATTCCAAACACTCAATTGTCAGGGTCACACCGCTACCTCCTTTTATTGAGTCAACAGATCAACTCACACCTACAACCTCCTAAGTTCCACCATCCACTCATACCCTGAGAAGATGAAAGTAGGGAGAAAAGATGCCTTTTCCTCACCCATGACACATTTTTGAGAATTTATTTATCACATTTTCAATATCAGTTAGAAAGAGGCTCTCTACCATTAAACGTGTGTATCTCTACATCCATATTGAAATAGCCAATAAAGACTCTAGGTTTGTTTTTTGTCTTTTTTAAAGGAAAGAAGCCAGTCCCAGCACAGCCATGAGGAACCAGAAATGAGCCTGCAAACTGAGTCCTCCTTCTCCTCCCAGTACAGGGATCTGTCCACCTGGCCATCCAAAGAGAAAATCGTGTTGAGCTTTAGGCCAGGAGTCAGGAGACTAACTGCTCTTTCCTCTCCGTTTTCATAAGGCTCTAACCACTTCAGAACTAAAATGGATGCTGATCACAAATTCTTAAGAGAATTTTTAAAAGAAAACAAGTAATATGTTTTCTCCCTATTATTTTCCCTAGAAACCTTCTATGAAAGGTTTTTATTATCCAAGGTAGCTTTTTAGATGTCACTCCAGCCCTAAGTGTATTTGCATTAAGATACAGCTTATTTCTTGTCTCTGAGAACCTTGCCCTCTTGCTGTTAGTACATTCACAACCCCTCACACTCACAACAGAACAAGAGAAGTCAAAGTAGATGAAAGGGACCAGATCCATTTGCTCCTAACCAGGCCCCTGAAGAGCCTCTTAGAGGATCCCATGCTACAATTGTGTTCATCTTTTCCGTCCACGGATATCTTTTTGAAGGCAAAGATGAGATGGGTCTATAAAGTGGGAAAAGAATAAAGTTGGTCTTTTCCACTGCCACTTCTAGAATCCTTCCATCAAGAACAAAATGTCATTTGCTAGCCATGAGAATGGCTTTACATGCATACCATTTGTTCCTAAATGTGTTTTAAATACATATGTGTTTCCCAGGATTATAGGTTTCTCGTGGCATCTTTCTTTCTATTGAAAGTTGTAAGCAAGGAAAAGAACTTGATGCTCTTATTTTGAGGGACGAATAGAGAAGCCAAAGCTTTATGATCACTTCCCCACCTGCAGAATTGCACGTACTTTAACAGAAACTTTGTATTGACTTGAAAACCTTTGCAGGAGCAACTGCTGGTTTCCATGACAACTACATCTATGGCGTCTGGCTTTCCCCTGCACACTGGTAACACAAGACTACATGTGATGGGTTCTTTTATGCATCAGTCACAGCAATGGAAATTCTGGAGAAACCACAACTTACCCTACACTTTGAGAGTTTAAGACGTAGCTGACCCTTTGAAAGAGACCTGTTGTTGTGGCCAAAGAATAAGGATCTGTAAAAAATGCAGACCTTCTATAAGCTCAGCTGTAAGCTGAATTTTTTTCTTACATCGGAATGCATTTTTCAGTGAGCCCAGGTGCCTGGATGCAAAATACATTAGAAGTGTTAAATTCTCCTTGATTCTTTTCCCTGCTTTCTCTCAAAGTTCTTTTTTCTTTTTTTTTTTCATTTTTAGAAGGGAGTAATAATGAAAAATACATTAAACATAAGGACAAGAATCCTTATCTGAACTATCCCACCAGTCATCCTAATGGAAATATTATACTTTATTAATTAGTCTTCACGAAAAACATCTTTATGAGAAACATAAAATAGATTTTAGAAAAAATTGTTCTCTCCCAAGGAACTGACTGTCAATTTTAATCCTCTTCATACAAACATTGCTGCTCCATTGTTAAACGCAAACACTCTTGAGTTTGGCTGAGTTGGGCTCAATCATGGCTCTGTCATTTACAGCTGTAGGGCCTTGGGCAAGTTACTGGAGTTCCAGTTTCTTTTTCTGTAAACCGGAAATAATAACTATAGAATTGCTGGGCTTAAGATAACTGCACATAAAAATTTTAGCATTGTGCCTGAGAGATGTATAACTCATATTCATGTTTATATTTATAATAATTATATATATATATATATATATAATACTTTAGTTCAGTACAAGAAGCCATCTTCATGTTCTTTTAAGCTAGAATGATGAAATGTTATGGTATAAATGTCATGCCACTTTCAAAGGACCTAATTATTTATGACACTCTGTTACTAGTTAAACGAAACATTTCATTTATTTTTTACTTTACCTTTTATTTTAAGTTCAGGGGTACATATGTAGGTTTGTTATATAGGTAAACTTGTGCCATGGGGGTTTGTTGTGCAGATTATTTCATCAGCCAAGTATTATGCCTAGCACCCATTAGATATTTTTCCTGATCCCCTCCCTTCTCCCACCCTCCACTCTCTTCAAGGCCCCAGTGTGTGTTATTCCCTTCAATGTATTCATGTATTCTCATCATTTAGCTCCCACTTTTAAGTGAGAACATGTGGTATTTGTTTTTTTGTTCCTGTGTTAGTTTGCTAAGGATAGTGGCCTCCAGCTCCACTCGTGTTCCTACAAAGAACATGATAATGTTCTTTCTAGGGCTATATAGTATTCCATGGTGTATATGTACCACATTTTCTTTATCCAGTCTACCACTGATGGGCATTTAGGTTGGTTCCATGACTTTGCTATTGTGAACAGAGATGCAATGAACATATGCATGCATGTGTCTTTGTGATAGAATAATTTATATTCCGTTGGGTATATACCAGTAATGGGATTGCTGGGTCAAATGGTATTTTTGTTTTTAGATCTTTAAGGAAATGCCACAATATCTTCCACAATAGTTGAACTAGTTTACATTTCCACCAACAGTGTATAAGTGTTCCTTTTTCTTCACAATCTCAGCAGCATTTGTTATTTTTTGACGTTTTAATAATAGCCATTCTGACCCGTGTGAGATAGTATCTTGTTGTGGTTTTGATTTGTCTAATTATCAGTGACATTGAGCTTTTTTTCATGTTTGTTAGCTGCATGTATATCTTCTTTTGAGAAGTTCGTGTTCATGTCCTCTGCCCACTTCTTAATGAGGTTATTTGTCTTTTTCTTGTAAATTTGTTTAAGTTCCTTATAGATGCTAGATATGAGACCTTTGTCAGATGCATAGTTAGCAAAAATTTTTCCTATTCTGTAAGTTGTTTGTTTACTCTAATAGTTTCTTTTACTGTACAGAAGCTCTTTAGCTTAATTAAATCCCATTTGTCAATGTTTGCCTTTGTTGCCATTGCTTTTCTTTGTCCATGCCTATGTCCTGAATAGTATTACCTATGTTGTCTTCCAGGGTTTTCATACTTTTGCATTTTATGTTTAATTCTTTAGTCCATCCTGAGTTAATTTTTATATGTCATGTAATGAAGGTGTCCAGTTTTAATATTTTGCATATGGCTAGCCAGTTATCCTAGCACCGTTTATTTAATAGAGAGTCCTTTCCCCATTGCTTGTTTTTGTCAGATTTGCTGAAGATCAGATAGTTGTAAGCATGTGGCCTTATTTCTGGGCTCTCTATTCTGTTCCATTGGTCTATACGTCAGTTCTTGTACCAGAACCATGTTGTTTTGGTTACTGTAGCCCTGTCGTGTAGTTTGAAGTCAAGTAGCATGATGCCTCCAGCTTTGTTCCTCTTGCTTAGGATTGTCTTGGATATTCAGGTTTTTTGTTTCTTATGAATTTTAAAACAACTTTTTCTAGTTCTGCCGTGAATGTCCTTGGTAGTTTAACAGGAATAGCATTAAGTCTATAAATTGCTTTGGGCAATATGGCCATTTTCACAATATTGATTCTTCCTATGAGCATGGAATGTTTTTCCATTTGTTTGTGTCATCTCTGATTTGTTTGAGCAGTGTTTTGCAGTTAAATGGAACATTTTAAAAATTCAAATCAAAAATATTATTTTAATTAAATTTCCTGGATAATTCCTCAAAATCATATTTTTCTAATTTCCCAAATAATGGCTTCACTTATCCACATTCCATTACAAAAGACTTTAAATGTGTCAATGACATCCTAAAACATTGCCTTAAATTAGTATTTTTTAATTGCTCTATTTAGATAGACTTTAGCCTAGCCATACAAAGTGCTGAGGAAATTTTGACTTCCTATCCCTTGAAGACTCTTCATAATTCTTTTATTAATTTAAAAATATTTTAATACCATAAAAGCAAAATAGGAATCTGATTCAATAATTTTACAAAAAAAAACCCATAAACCTGTTATTGAACAGCAATTCTCTCTTCCTCCCAAAGACTATGAACTGTGATTTGCTAAATTCAATCATTGAGGAGACTTCACTATACCACCACCAAATGCAAACTAACACCAGTAACCATGGCCTGTTCCCTCTGGCTAGAGTTAAGACTAAACAGTTAGGCAATCAAGCCAGTTTTGTCACTAGATCACATCTATTTAAAGGAGTTCTCACCACCAAACCATGTTTGTTTGGAAATACCTAGCCTTCAATTGATTCACTTTGACCATGGAAAGTATACCTCCCAAGATTCAGCTGATGGACAGTTTACAAGCCTTCCCTCAACTCCTCATTCTTGATTGCCCTGGAATATCCAGAAGTCCTATATTCCCTGTGTATGGAGCACTTAGGTGTTCTGACCTTGCTGAGAGAATCACTACTTCTTTCTCTATCAATCTAAGCAGAGAAACTTAAAGAGGTTAGTAATTGGACTATTTTCAAGAGCTTAAGGGAAACCATCAGCACCCAGGGTAAAGCACCCAGTGGAGAGACCATTAATACCCCAAAATCTGAAGGATCAAAGAAAAGACACTATTTCCAGGATGGGAGCAATAGCTGTGGCTTTGGAATGCCTCCATGCTTCCATAGAAGCTGTGGCCTGAGATAGAGAAAAGCAAGGACTGTCAAACTGTGGCCTAAACAAAGAAGGAGCAGAGTAATAGTATTCCAACCTTGCTCCTTCTCTCCTACCCTCTCATCTCCTGCTAGTGTCTTTCAATGGCCAAATTCAACCAGAAGCCATGGGGCAAGAGACCTTGACGGATGCAGCCCCTGGAGGTCAGCCTTTTGGAGTAAAATGTAGGTTGGAGAAAACTGAAGAGTTGATCTAGGGATAAGGGGAGAGGTAAATGAAAATTTCCACAACAAACATTTTGGGATCCTTTCTGGCTATCCACCTTCCCATGAGAACATCATTTTCAGAATCTAATTTTGCAAACACCTGTAAGGCAGAGGTAATAGGGCATAGTCTCCACACTCCCACATTTGTGAAGGTGAAATTCTCTAATTTAGTGGTACAGAAACAAGGTACAAAAACTCATAGAGGTATCCCCTTCATACTTTACCAAATTATTCAAATAGGAGAGATGAAAGTCAGGTGAGAAGAAGGCATAGGGGCAGTGATGAAACTGAGGAGCCATGCAGGTAGACTGCTGAGAGTGAGCAAAAGAAGCAAAAAGGTAGATGTTTCCCACAGTGAAAAAGGATAGACTTATGCAACTTGCCAGATCCAAGAAATATGGTAAGACTAGCAGCAGAGGACATTCAAGGCTACAACAGGTCATAGGAGCAAGGCATCTAGGACAATGATCTAGGTAGATGAGCTGGTTCAGTGAGCAATAATCAAATAGTTTAGGGTTGGTGGGTGGGGGGGGTAGGGGGTAATTCTTTCCATATAGCTCCCCAACACATTTTCTTTTTCCGAGAAAGAGTCTTGCTCTGTCACTCAGGCTGGAGTAGAGTGGCGCAGTCTCTGCTCATCACTGCAACCTCCACCTCCTGGGCTCAAGTGATTCTCTTGCCTCAGCCTCCCAAATAGCTGAGACTACAGGTGCATCCCACCAGGCCCAGCTAATTTTTTTTGTATTTTTAGTAGAGATGGGGTTTCACTGTATTAGCTAGGATGGTCTTGATCTCCTGACCTGATGATCCACTCGCCTCAGCCTCCCAAGTGCTGGGATTACAGACATGAGCAACCATGCCCAGCCTGCCCCACACTTTTAATGCAGTATAGATCAAAGGACAGATAAATAATTGTGCCTTTTAAATATGCCATGGGAAATAACATTTGCCATCAGTTTTGGGGTGCCTACTAAACATCATTTGCTATATTGAACACATTACATACATTATCTCATTTAGTCCTCACAAATTTTACACATGATTATCCTAACTTGACAGATAATGATGCAGAGTCAAAAAGATTAATACATCCAAGGATATGCAGCTAATAAAATAAATAGCGGCACTTGGATTCCAATTCAGCTTTGTTGACTTCAAGCCCTACACTTTCAACAATCTTAGTAAAATGTATTACTCTATATTACCTTCCTGAATTCTCTGTATTGCAAGTTTCTTTCCTTTGAATTTGACATGAAAAAAGCATGTCTTCTAAAGTAGGAATGACCATGGTCATTTGTATCCAGATCTTAGGATATGGCCAGCTAATGGCCACAGCAAAAGATCGTAATTATCCATTTACTATCTGTGGTTTTGTTTCAATAATTACCCTCAAACTTAATTTTTAGCCAACCTCCCCATTCCCTACATTAATTAGACATGTTAGCACATGGAAATGCATTGATACAAAAGAAATTGTTTTATCTGGTGACAGTCTAAGCAGCTTACTGCAGAGATATCTTTTATTTTGGCCTTCTCAAGATGAGTGTGGGAAAGATACATGTCTTCCAGGAAACACTGAGTCAACAGCCTAAAGTTTCATCCCATTTCATATGGGACTTTCAAAGTACTTTGGAAAGCGTTATAGATATGCCCATAGACCTGGGAAAGATATATCATGACCTGGAATTAAATGCAGTCAAGTATTTAGGATAAAATGCAAAAATGAAAATAAATTAAAACTCAAGTCTATGGATTCCCCAAGAAATAACCAGATATGCTCTGAAGAGGATTAAAATCATTATGCATATGCAAAAGGTTTACCATAGACAACACAAGTATCATTTTTATAAAGAGAACCAAACTGATGTAAACATTTACTTTTCCTTGGAACTAAGTTTTAACTGGTTTCAACTTAGAACCAACTGGTTATGTGCAAAATGATTGACAGGTGGGTTCAATTGTGCCCCAAGAGTTCCTTATAGAGAGAATCAATGGCTGTTTGAATACAGTTTATATTTGATTAGCAACTAGCTCCAAACCCATAACCATCTCTCCTCATTTCACTCCCACCCCACCACAGACTATTTATTTAGATATAGTTGCTTAATCCAGGACCCTGGAAAGCATAAGGCTTAAATTAAATCTTTGCAACCAACATCATACCAAAATCTACAGAAGAAGCATTCTGTGAGGGTAGTTTATAACAATAAATGCCTACATCAAAAAAGTAGAAAGATCTCAAACAAATAATCTAATGTTACATCTCAAGAAACTAAAAAAGTAAGAATAAACTAAGCCCAAAATTAGTAGAAGGGATGAAATAAAAATCAGAACAAAAATGATGAAATAAAGATTCTGAAAACACACAAAATGTGTTACTTTTGTCTTTTTTGTAATAGTCATTTAAACTGGAATAAGATGGCATCTCATTGTGTATAAAAAATGGCCATTATCAAAACAATAGTTTGAAACCCGGCCGAGGCTGAGATGGCTGAAATGGCAAAAGGATAATTCAGAGCATGAATAGGTACAAAGTTCACCGAGCTACAAGAGAATGTTGTAACTCAAAGCAAGGAAGCTAAAAATCATGATAAAACATTGCAGAAGCTGACAGACAAAATAGCCAGTACAGAGAAGAATGTAACTGACCTGACAGAGCTGAAAAACATAATACAAGAATTTCATAATGCAATCACAAGCATTAATAGCAAAATAGACTAAGTAGAGGAACAAGTCTCAGAGCTTGAAGACTGGTTTTCTGAAATAAGATAGGAAAAGAAGAATAGAGAAAAAAAGACTGAAAAAGAATGAACAAAAGCTTCAAGAAATTTGGGATAATATAAATAATCTGAATCTATGACTGATTGGTGTAACTCAGAAAGATAGGGAGAACTGAACCAATTTGGACAACATTATTTCAGGATATCACCCAAGAGAATTTCCCCAAACTAGCCAATGAGGCCAACATTCAAATTCAGGAAATGCAAAGAACCTCAGTAAGATACTCCACGAGAAGATCAACCCCAAGACACATAATCATCAGATTCTCTAAGGTTGAAATAGAGGAAAAAAATATTAGGAGCAGACAGAGAGAAAGACCAGGTCACCTACAAATGGAAGCCCATCAGACTAACAGCAGACATCTCAGCAGAAACCCTACAATGGAGATAAGATTGGGACACATATTCAACATTCTTAAAGAAAAGACTTTCTATCCCAGAATTTCACATGCAACCAAACTAAGCTTCGTAAGTGAAAGATAAATAAGATTTTTATCAGACGAGAAAACGCTGAGGAAATTTGTTACCCCCAGACCTGCCTTACAAGACCTCCTGAAGATACTACTAAATGTAAAAAGGAAAGATTGTTACCAGCTACCATAAAAACACAATGAAGTACACAGACCAGTGACACTATAAAGAAACCACATAAACAAGTCTTCAAACTAACCAGCTAACACCATAGTGACAGGATAAAATCCAGACATATCAATAATAACCTTTAATATAAATGAGTTAAATGCCCTAATTAAAAGACAGAGTGGCAAGCTGGATAAAGAACCAGGAACCATTTGTATGCTGTATTCAAGAGACCCATCTCACATGCAATGACACACATAGGCTCAAAGTAAAGTGATGGAGGAAAATCTACCAAGCAAATGGAAAACAGAAAAAATCAGGAGTTGCAATCCCAGTTTCTTACAAAGCAGACTTCATATCAACAAAGATCAAAAAAGACAAACAAGGGCATTACATAATGGTAAAGGGTTCAACTCAACAAGAAGAGCTAACTCTCCTAACTATATATGTAACCAATACAGAAGCACCCAGATTCATAAAGCAAGTGCTTAGAGACCTTCAAAGAGACACAGACTTCCATATAATAATAGCGGGAGACTTTAGCAGCCCAATGACAACATTAAATCATTGAGACAGAAAATTAACAAAGATATTCAGGACCTGAACTCAGCACTGGATCAAACAAACCTGATAAATACTACAGAACTTTCCACCAAAAAACAGTAGAATATACATTCTTCTTGTTTCCATATGGCACTTACTCTAAGATCAATCACATAATCAGAAGTAAAACATTCCTCAGCAAATGCAAAAGAACTGAAATCATAACAGTCTCTTGGACCACAGCACATTCAAATTAAAACTCAAGATTAAGAAACTCACTCAAAATCATACAATTACACAGAAATCGAATAACCTGCCACTGAATGACTTTTGGGTAAATAACGAAATTAAGGCAGATATCAAGAAGTTCTTTGAAACTAACAAAAATAAAGATCCAACATATTAGAATCTCTGGGACACAGCTAAAGCAATATTAAGATGGAAATTTATAGCACTAAATGCCCACATCAAAAACTAGAAAAATTTCAACTTAACAACCTAACATCCCAATTAAAAGAGCTGGAGAACCAAGAGCAAACAAATCCCAAAACCAGCAGAAGACAAGAAATAACCAAGATCAGAGCTGAACTAAAGGAGACAGAGACATGAAAAGCCATTCAAAAGATTAACAAATCCAGGAGCTTATTTTTTGAAAAAATTAAACAACTGCTAGCTAGACTAGTAAAGAAGAAAGAAGATTCAAATAAATACAATCAGAAACAATAAGGGAGATATTACCACTGACCCCACAGAAATACAAACAACCATCAGAGAATATTATGAATACCTAATTAAAAAATAGAGAAGAAATGGATAAATTACTGGACACATAGACACATACACCTTCCCAAGACTAAACCAGGAAGTAATTGATTCCCTGAACACACCAATAATGATTTCTGAAATTGAGGCAGTAATAAATAGCTTATCAACCAAAAAAAAAAAAGCCCATGACCAGATGAATTGACAGAAGAATCTACCAGAAGAGCTGGTGTCATTTCTACTGAAACTATTCCAAAAAATCAAAAAAAAAAAAAAAAGGACTCCTCCCTAACTCATTCTATGAGGCCAACATCATCCTGATAACAAAACCTGGCAAAGATACAATGAAGAAAGAAAACTTCAGGCCAATAGTCTTGATGAACATTGATGCAAAAATCCTCAACCAAATACTGGCAAACCAAATCAAGCAGCACATCAAAAAGCTTATCCACCACAATCAAGTAGGCTTCATCCCAGGACGCAAGGTTAGTTCAACATATGCAAATCCATAAATGTGACTTTTTGCATAAATGGAACTAAAGACAAAAACCACATGATTATCTCAGTAGATGCAGTAAAGGCTTTCAATGAAATTCAATATCCTTTCATGATAAAAACTTTCAATTAACTAGGTACTGAATAAAAATACCTAAAAATAATAAGAGCCATCTATGACAAACCCACAGCCAACATCATACTGAAAAGGCAAAAGCTAGAATCATTCCCCTTGAAAACCAGCACAAGAGAAGGATCTCCTATCTCACCACTCCTATTCAACATAGTATTGGAAGTTCTGACCAGGTCAATAGGGCAAGAGAAAGAAATAAAGGGTATTCAAAGAGGAAAAGAGGAAGTCAAACCACCCTGTTTGAAGACGACATGATCCTATATCTAGAAAACTCATCATCTCAGCCCAAAAGCTTCTTAAGCTGATAAGTAACTTCAGCAAAGTCTCAGGATACAAAATCAATGTGCAAAAATCACAAGCATTCTTATACACCAACAACAGTCAAGCAGAGAGCCAAATCATGAACAAACTCCCATTTACAATTGCCACAAAAAGAATAAAATATCTAGGAATAAAGCTATCTAGGGAGGTGAAAAATCTCTACAAGGATAACTACAAACCACTGCTCCAGGAAATCAGAGATAACATAAACAAATGGAAAAACATTCCATGCTCATGGATAGAAGGAAGTAATATCATAAAAATGGCCATACTGCCCAAAGCAATTTATAGATTCAATGCTATTCCCATTAAACTACCACCGACATTCTTCACAGAACTAGAAAAACTATTTTAAAATTCATATGGAACCAAACAAGAGCCCGCATAGCCAAGATAATCCTAAGCAAAAAGGATAAAGCTGAAGGCATAATGCTATCTGACTTCAAACTAATCTACAATGTTACAGCATCCAAAACAGCATGGTACTGCTATAAGAACTGAAACATAGACCAATGGAACAGAATAGAGAACCCAGAAATATGACTGCACACCTACAACTATCTGATCTTTAACAAACCTGACAAAAACAGACAATGGGAAAAGGATTTCCTATTCAATAAATGGTGCTGGGATAACTAGCTAGCCATAAGCAGAAGATTGAAACTAGATCCCCCTCCTTACATCATACACAAAAATTAACTCAAGATTAATTAAAGACTTAAATGTAAAACCCTAAACTATAAAAACTCTGAAAGGCAATCTAGGTAATACCATTCAGGACATAGACATGGGCAAAGATTTTATGACAAACACACCAAAAGCAATTGCAATAAAAACAAAAATTGACAAATGGGATCTAATTAAAGAGCTTCTGCACAACAAAAGAAACTATCAACAGAGTAAACAGACAACCTACAGAATGAAAGAAAATTTTTACAAAGTATGCATTCAACCAAGGGCTAATATCCAACACCTATAAGGAAATCAAACAAACTTACAAGATAAAAGCAAACAACCTCATTAAAAAGTGGGCAAAGGACATCGACAGACACTTACCAAAAGAAGACATACATACAGCTAACAAATATATGAAACAAAACTCAACATTACTGATTAGAGAAATGCAAATCAAAACCACACTGAGATGCCATTTCATACCAGTCAGAATGGCTACTACTAAAAGTCAAAACATAACAGATGCTGGAGAAGTTGTGGAGAAAAAGGAATGCTTATACACTGTTTGTGGAAGTATAAATTAGTTCAGCCATTGTGGAAGACAGTGTGGCAATTGAGGCCTCAAAGACCTAAAAACAGAAACATCATTCCACCCACCAGTCTCATCACTGGATGCATTAGTCCATTTCCACACTGGTATAAAGAAATACCTGAGACTGAATAATTTGCAAATAAAAAAGGTTTAATTAACTCAGTTTTGCATGGCTGGTAGAAGGTGAAGGAGAAGCAAGTACCTTCTAAACAAGGCAGCAGAAGAGAGAGAACACATGGGAAACTGCCATTTTTAAAACCATCAGATCTCATGAGAACTCTATCACCATTACAAGAACAGCATGGGAGAAAGCACCTCCATGATCCAATCACTTCCCACCAGGTCTGTCCCTCAACATGTAGGGATTATAATTCGAGTTGAGATTTGAGTGGAGACACAGAGTCAAACCATATCACTGGGTATATAAATTGAGGAATTTATATAAACAAAGGACTATAAATTGTTCTATTATAAAGACACATGCATGCATATGTTCATTGCAGCACTATTCATAATAACAAAGGCATGGAACCTAAAGCCCAGCAATGGTAGACTGGATGAAGAAAATGTGGTACATATACACCATGGAATACTCTACAGCCATAAAAAAAGAATGACATCATGTTCTCTGCAGGGACACGGTTGGAGCTGGGAGCCATTATCCTTAGCAAACTAGTGCAACAACATAAAACCAAATACCGCATGTTCTCACTTATAAGTGGGAGCTATCGATGATAGACTGCACAGGGAAAATGTGGCACATATACCCCATGGAATACTATGCAGCCATAAAAAATGATGAGTTCGTGTCCTTTGTAGGGACATGGATGAACCTGGAAACCATCATTCTCAGCAAACTGACACAAGAACAGAAAATCAAACATCGCATGTTCTCACTCATAGGCAGGTGTTGAACGATGAGAACACGTGGACACAGGGAGGGGAGCATCACACACTGGGGCCTGTAGGGGGCAACTAGGGGAGGGACAGTGGGAGGTGGGGAGTTGGGGAGGGATAACATGGGGAGAAATGCCAGATACAGGTGATGGGGAGGAAGGCAGCAAACCACATTGCCATGTATGTACCCATGCAGCAATCTTGCCTGTTCTTCACATGTATCCCAAAACCTAAAACGCAAAATATATATATTTATATATATATATATAAATAAATAATAAAATAAAAGAGCTAAAAGCAGAGCAACTAAGATTGAAATTAGGAAGTAAACCACCAGAATATACATCTGACCCTCCTTTCCTCTCTTCCTTCCCCCATCTCACTTTGTGGGAACCCCTTGATTTTGAGAAACAAAATTTAGAAACTGCAAAAAATAAATAAATAAATATATAAATAAGTGGGAGCTAAATGACGAGAAGATATGAACACATAGAAGGAAACAACACACACTGGAGTCTAAAAGAGGGTGAGGGTGGGAAGAGGGAGACGATCAGGAAAAATAACTAATGGATACTCTTCTTAATACGTAGGTGACAAAATAATCTGTACAACAAATCCCCATGACACAAGATTACCTATGTAACAAACCTGTACTTGCACTCCTGAATTTAAAATTAAAAGAAGAAAATCAGCTATGCATCCTTGAAATAAACCCCACTTTATCATGTTGTGTAATTCTTATATACTAATTCTATCTGCTAATATTTTGTTAAAGATTTTGCATCTTTATTTATGGTGAGTATTGGTTTGCAGTTTTCTCCTTTTTTATGTGTGCTTTCTTTGTCTGGTTTTGGTATCAGAGTAAATATTAACTTCTTAAAATGAAAAAAAAGAAATTGAAGAAGACACAAAGAAAGGAAAGATATTCTATGTTCACGGATTAGAAGAACTAATATCATTAAAATGTCCATCCTACCCTGAGCAATCTACAGATTCAACAAAATTCCTATCAGAATGTTAATGACATTCCTCACAGAAATAGAAAAATCAATTCTAAAATTTTTGTGGAACTACAAAAGATCCCAAATAGCCACAGCAATATTGAATAAAAAGAACAAAGCTGGAGGCATCACACTACCTGATTTCAAAATATAGTACAGGCTGGGCACAGTGGCCTATAATCCCCACACTTCAGGAGGTTGATGTGGGCAGTTTGCTTGAGCCCAGGCATTTGAGACCAGCCTGGGAAACATGGCAAAACCTTATCTCTACAAAAGATACACAAAAATATTATTTGAATGTGGTATCACACACCTGCAGTCCCATCTACTCAGGAGGCTAAGGGGGGAAAATCACTTGAGCCTGGGAGGTCAAAGCTGCAGTGAGCCATGATGACATAACTATACTCCAGCCTAGACAGCAGAGCAAGGACCTGTCTCAAAAAATATATATGTATATATTTATATAAAACATAAATATATATCATATATTTTTATATTTTTACATAAAACACGCATTTTTATATGTAAATGCATACATGTATACACACAAAGCTATAGTAACCAACACACAATGATACTGGCATTAAAACAGACATGGACACATAGACCAGTGGAACAGGATAGGGAACTCCAAAATAAATCCGTGCATTTACAGCCAACCTATTTTCAACAAAGTGCCAAGGACGCACATTGGGGAAAAGACAATCTTTTCAATAAATGCTACTGGGAAAACTGGATCTCCGCATGCAGAAGAATCTCTCATCTTATAAAATACAACTCAAACTTTTGGATTAAAGACCTAAGTATAAGACACAAAACTATAAAACAATTTGAAGAAAACACAGGGGAAATGCTTCATTACATTGGTCTCAGCAAGGATTTTTTTGGATAGGACCTCAAAAGCTCAGGCAACAAAAGCAAAAACAGACAAATGGGATTACATCAAATGAAAAACCTTCAGCACAACAAAGGAAACTATCAACAGAGTTAAGAGACAACCTACAGAATGATAGAAAATATTTGCAACCATGCATCCAACAAAGGGATAATGTCTGGTATTTATGATAGCATGGAGTGACTACAGCTAATAACAATGTACTGTATATTTCAAAATAGCTTATAAAAAGAAGATCTTAAAAGTTATCACCACAAAGAGATGATAAAGGTTTGAGGTGACAGACAAGCTAACTACCCTGATTTGATCATTATTCAATGTCTACATGTATTGAAAAGTCACAGTGTACCCCATAAACATATATAATTATTATGTGTCAATTATAAATAAAATGAAAAATAAATTAAATTTTTAAATTGTGTTTATTCCTGATAAGATAGCCACTTAAGGGCCAAAAAAAGGTTTTGTTGAAAAGGGAGAGTGAATACGTCAGTGTAAACTCAACATGAGAGGCCATAAATAATGCAATTTTTTTCTTTCCAATTAGAATCTTGGCTAAACCATCATCATCACAGCACTCCATGTAGAGTTTGAAGACAGTTCAGTTATGTGAGCATTTGAATAGGCTAATGTTCATAGAAGAGATAGATCTACCATCTGCTCAGCTGAACTTTAAACATTTGAATTATCCCCTTTATCAGCAACTCAAAATACATGCACACTAGGCTCCTGCCAAAGCATATAACTGTGAACTTCCAATCACTAAATTTTTAGGACAAGTGAAATTATAAGACATTGGGCTTACTACTCTTTTAGTATTGTACCACCTCTACTGGATGAACAGGTCACTTAACCATTAATTTAACTATTCTGGACTGCATCCTGGGATCACGACACACTGTCTAAAATTTGCCTTTCTTACCTTCTCAGCCTCTTAAAGAGGTGCTTTCACTGAATGGTGCTGTGGCCTTTGCCCCTGGTTTAAATAAAGACATGCTTATAGAAAATAAATTTATGAAATATATTACATTTTTATAAGGTTATTAAGGATATTATCTATTTAATCACTCCATGGCTTTCATATGTTAATAAGGATGAGAACTATCTTTGAGACACAGAGTAAGACAAAGCATTTTTTCCCCTGGGGAACAAGTGTGTTCCTTCTTCCCCACCCTCAGTACTGTCTCTCACAGGCAATGTGAACATGTAACTCATATCTCTTTGCTTTGGCTACCAGGAAACTCAGTGTCAACTTCAGTGAGCAAGTATGGTATTTTAGTAGAACTTGAAGATCTGCATGTTTGTGCCCTTTCACTTCCTCTTCATATTCCTTAGTATTCATATTTGGTGTAATTTTAATTTTTAATTGTATTTGTTTTACAAACCACGTCAAATCTCTGAAAACCAAAGTACAAATTAAGAAAGACAAGAAGCAGCAGAAAAGTAGTCAATACTTATTAAACACCTTTAAGGCAAGTGTTATGAGCTTATACTCACAAAATTGTCATTCTGGTCTCCATGGACTTTCCACACATCCCTGAAGGTGAGAACACTCTGAGATTCAAAATCAGACTGCTTAACTCTTCCGATATCTTAATGTTTAAAGTTGTAAAGGTACAAGCTGAGCTTTATTGGCTGACACCTTCATTCAGGAACATTATGAAGCACACACCATTTACAGTGTAAGTACTGCAAAGAATAAGACAATAGCGTGTTTCAGATCACTCTGGAGCCAGGCTGTCTGCACCTGAATCCTGTATCTACCATGAAAAAGCTCTGTGATCTTGAGCAAGTTGTTCAGCCTCTCTGTGCTTTATTTTCCTCAGCTGTGTAATGGACTTAATAACAGTACCTATCTCTTTGGGTTGTTATGAGAGTCAAATGGGTTATCCGTAAAAGGGTGCCTGGCAATAGCAGGTGCTCTGTTAATGATTATTATCATTATAAAGAATAAAAAGAAGACACTGCTCTTGGCTCCAGTACTCTCAACATCTAGTAGAAAGACAGACATATAAACAGTTTTTGGTTTTCAGTTTTGGGGATTTTTTAGTGTCATAGTGCTAAAGGAAGTCAAGTATAAACTGCCAAGAATACAAAGAATATCATCATCTTTTCTGTTTGACACCAAGCCCATCCAAAATCATACACTGCCCTTTTATTTACATTCCTGTTATTTTCTATATGTAGTGTGCATTCAAGATAATTTTATTTCTCCAATCCCCATCTAACAACATTTGGTGGTTAATATTTCGTTGACATTTAATCCAAATGCCCATATGTAGCAGCAACAATTACAGTTTTTCCTCCCTGACATTTACGTTGTCTGAATATTATATGGCTTAAATTGGCACACAAACTTTAACTGTCTTCAATTGCCGTCTGTCTTTCATTTTTCTGAGTTGAGAACATTTTAGCACCAGAGTACACACACTTTTTCACATGCAAGCAAACCCACATACACACACAAGGAAGCATTCACACAAAGGCAGTGGCGGTGCCGGAACTGAATTCATCCCTGCCCAGTCAATCTGCTATTTTTTTTTTATCATTTCAATCGATTATGCAGCAATCAACTGGACTGATCATGTGGCAACCCGGCCAGGTCATTAAGTTGACTGTGATAATCAGATCAGCTGGGAGACATTTCTTTCTCATCTAGAGATGGCAGGAGTCTCCCATATCCAAAAATTTTGCAACCCCCAGATAAGCATCATTGTGTTAAGCCAGTATTTCTTTTTCAGGCCATGCACATACTTTAGATCTAATTGTCATGTTCCCTTTAAGCATCGCTTTTTGAAATAAGCACACAGGACATGAAATCAAAACTTGGAATGTGGATGCAACATCTACAGAGACTCTCCTGTTAAATAATGCAGTTGGAAAGAGGCACCACTGAGACAACAAGGTTTCTTGGCTCCTGCATAAAGGGCTGAATTCTGATGATGCTTAATTTCTCAATTCATAATTCCAAAGTCTGTGCAGCAGCTATGTCTAGTTAGCTACGTCTTCATGTCCTGCAGGGTGGTGGGTGCAGCTGGGCAGCAGCAGGCTGCTGGTTCGGGTTGATTGTGTGGCCTGGCCTGAAGAGCCTCCTGGGACCAGCAGTGTTCTGCAAATTAAAGTCGGCCTGGCCTGAAGGTCAGCAGCCATCCCCCAGCAGTCACCGGCCGTCCCAGCCCACTGCCCTTGAGAAATTGGTGCACTGCAAAACATATTTGCTCAGATACAGAGAGAAAGCGATTCTTCACCTAATTACATCCATTTGGCTCTGAACAGATAGATCAGGTCTCTTTGTGGGATGAACAAAGCAAGAAGGAAAGAAATGTTTATTTGTTTCTTAAATCTCTTTAGATTTTTCTATACAGAAGCTGTGTAGCTCAAATAAAGTAATGACCGTATATGCTTTGTGAATTATGCATACTATATAAATGAGGAAAAGGGAGAGTGAGTAAAGGATGGAAAGGGTACGCACCCCTCTGTAGGTTCGTCTCACACAAATAGCCTCAGTGAATTCCTATCTACAAATAGCTTCCAACCACAAATGACTTCTCTCTAGTCTCTGCCAAAATAACCCATGCTCTATTATCCAAGGGCTTCTCTGAGTGCTGCTGTTCAATCTTTCTAGGCTCTTTGAAATATCTTTACACATTTGCAGAGATAGCTGAGCTTTAGCCAAGCATTTCACATGTAAAAGACTTTGTTAACTAGGTTAAATCAGTAGACAGAGAAACCCAGAGGAGTGTTCTAGAAGTACCTATGCAGTAGCTTGAGAACCACAAAATACTGATGTGCCAGACCATGAAGGCAGGGCCAATTGACCTTAATCCTATTTGGGCAAAACTGCAAAGTAGGTAACATTTCTCTTTGGCCAGAGAGGTTTCCAGAGCCTTTATCCTCTGTCCCCTCTTTCAGCTGACGTCCAGATGAGTTCCTTCCCCACCCCCATTCCCACTCCCCCAATTGTGTTCTGTTAGACCATTCTCACTAAAATATATGACAGTTCTCTTGGATTCAGTTATATTTTAATAGGGATCAATATTAAAGAGATGAAGCTCTACACAGAATTTCAGGCCTTGATCATGGACGGATGTAGAGTCATGTGAGCCTTTCTGACATCTCCAAACATCCTACCCTGTTGGAGGTTGCCAATTTCTCTGCTTAGTGTTGTGTCCCCAGGATTGTCCCCTCATGGCTGAAGTTTTTTCTGCACAGTCAAAAAGAGGGCTGACTTAGAAATTATCATGAGAATAATATTTGATCCAGAAGCTCTATGAAAACATGACCCTAGAGAAATAAGGAGGATAAAGAGCTGAGAGTGAGAGCAAGCTTTCACCCCCAACTCCACCACATTCATCAGAAAAGTGAGAGTGTTCATTACCACCTATTTACTGTACAGCACCTTGAAGAAGGCAGTGGAAGCCTTAGAAAAACTTTGAAGTCTTCAGATTAAAGGGATTGTACGGTTTAAGAACAAAGAGATACAAAGCCCTAATGAACAGTTTAAAACATTATCACCATTCTAGTTTCTGATCTTTAAGAGAGAACCACAGCTTTTCTAGTTATTTTATCTTAATTTCTAAGCAGTCCTAGCTGAATCGTTCATTTGTTTCCAAGATCATGTCATTAGTTACAAGGTTAAGATTCAAATGGACAGGGGAGAAGAAAGAAAAGCAAATTGGTGGAAGAAAAATGAACCCCTTGACCTTTAGGAAGCACTTTGTTTGCAAAGCACGCATTTCATTCTAACTAATGGTGTAAACATACAGATGTGGGGAATGGTCTCTCACTCTCACCCCGCAGGTTTAAGGTTTGTCAAACTCTCCCACCCCGGGTTGGGACCTGACCTGGAAGTAGTGGGGCTCCGACCTGGAAGTAGTGTCTCTTCTGTTAGCCTGACTATGTGGAACAGTCACCTTATTCCACGAGAGGCCATAGTAAGCCCCTGAAAACAGAGGTGTGTCTTGTTGGAGAATCATTAATTTGGACTTAATGAAAGAAAGTTGTTTCAAATAACAATCTGTACCTATATTTAGCTCAGAAAACTCAAAAAACTCTATACTAAGGAGAAGAAAGGCAGGAAAGAAGAAAGAAGGGGAAAAAGGAAGGAAAAAAGCAGACAACGTGGATGTGTGTTACGGGCATCCACACAGTATACTTAGTTGAAGCATATTAACCAATCTTCTCCACCATGTTCTAGTGGTGGACTCATTCTTAGATCAATCCAAAGTTGTATTCAATTTTTTTAAAGGAAAAAAGGAAGAAAAAAACTAGACTGACTTTTTTAGATTCTATCATTAACTGTGGTAAAGGAACGGTTTTTCAGTCCCCAGATAGCTAAGGGCACTTCGTAATAGAATCCAGCGCCTTTCACCCCTAAATCACTGATTTGAATCCAACCCAGGTCACTACTGACAGAATGTTATTACCTCTAGGTGCTGTCTGGTGGCCCATGTGGAATGAGTTGATGGTCTCTGTCCTGTTCCATGTGGACACTTGCCCATGTCACCTCATTGTCAGTTTCAAACGAGAAGCCAAGGAGTTAATGGATGTGGCGCCTGAGCCCCCTCACACTGCAAGATGGTGCCCTCCAGGTCAGAGAGGAGGACACTGGCTACGATGTGTGAAGCTGGGCCCCGATCTCCCTCATCACTTTCCAGGACATCAATCCATCTCGTTGTTCACAATCACCTTTGCTAGGGACAAATAATAAAAAAAAAAATGGCTGGGGTTTTAGCCAGGATGTGTTTTCATTCTTCCTGGCAAGAGAGGCTCCAGTGATGCATTCAGCTTTATGAACTTCCAGTTCATGACCCTAATCAGAAAAACAGAAATGTGTAACACCACAGCAAAGCCGTATGAATATTCAGTTTGCAAACCAAATGTTATTGGACCATGTTTTCTGCTTTCTTTGCTCTAATAGATTCTGCTGCAGAATAAAGGATCTGAGTTCAGCCAGAGCCACAAACACATACTAGAATTTCTATTCAAGAGGACAAAGACACACATGTTTGAGAATGGCCATGTATACTCCGTGACTGTATACATGACTCCTACCTGGATGAAACTTCAGAAATGATGTAATTCAAACCCCATCTCTCTTTTTTAATGAGAAAAATGACATCCACATAGGCAAAGCATCTTATTCAAGGTCACACAGTGGGAAAACAACATGACTAAGAATAATTCCAAAGTCCTCTAATCCTGAATTCAGAATTCAGAAAGTCTGCAGTGCTATTCCACAGAGGCATTCATTTCTTTTCATTTAGCAGGTGTTTATTGAGTACTTCCTGTGAGCTGGGTTCTCTTCCAGGTCCTGTGGGGCAGTAGTGGTGATGATGGAGGTGGGGGGAGGGGAGAGATACAAGAAGAAGAAAGTGAAACTTTCCCAGTTTAGCAGGTAGCACAGAGTCTGGCATAGTGAGATGTCACTAAACAAGAAATGAATGAATGAATGAACGAACGAATGAACAAAAGTTTACAGATAGGGGTTATTTTGTGTTTGGTTTTTCCAGAAACATTCCAAGACAAAGACTGGAGTACAAGTCGTTTATTTGTCAAGAGAAGCCAGGAAGCAGTGGTAGAGGAGAGGAGAAGTGAAAAAGGAAGGAGATGAATGGCATACAGAAGGCATTAGTGAACACAGATTGCTGCCGAGGGCAACTGAGGCTCAGCCCCACTGGGGACTTCTGAGAGATAGTGAGAAATTCCCCAGGGCCAGAACATAATACAAGGTGAGGATGCTGGGATACATGTTCACCAACTCCCATTCATCATAGGCCAAGGGCTATACAAGCAGGGTGTTAACCCCCAGCACTCCTGGCCTGCCTGTGTGGCAGCAAAGCACACTCCTGTAGCCACAGGTGGCCTGCCTCAGACAGAGGGTCCCAGGCACTTGCAGCAGGAAGCCATCAGCCTTTTTAGAACTTGAGTGTGGAGGGGGTGTGAGCAGGACACCAATAGCTTCTGCTATAAGGATTTGTGATCAAATTTAGGAATAGATCTAATATTTAGAAGATATCTTTGCTTATTACCATAAGGAGCAAAAATGGAGGGTTCAGAGAAGACATGTAACATGGGCAGCAATAGTTATGTGTGCTCAGTTCAGGGTCAAGTACAGGAGAAGGTGTTTCTCATGTAGCCTGGCTCTCAGCATTGTCTATTCCTTCCCCTTTCCATTGGCAAACAGCAACTCAGTGTGCTCCCGCCTCCCATCTCTTTGCCTCTCTGCTCTGCTGCCTCCTCTGTAACAGCTCCTTTGCAGAATTTCTTCCTGCAAAAGCCCCTTCCAGCTCCCCTCCCAGCTCCCACCAAGGCAGCTCTCTCCACCTTATTGTGTTGCTCTCTGAGCCACCAGAACTAGAGTTTCTCCCTCACATTTTATCCTCCAAATAGCTTCCTATATTTTCATCTCCTCGTCAATATTCATGGTAATAAATTGGAATTTGTTTCTGAATAACAGCAGACAATAGTTGCTCAAGAGAGTTAGTGAATAAATGAACCACCATGTTACTAAGTCAAGCTGCCAGCAGTGCACGTAGGAGAACAAGCCAGACACTGAACTGAGAATTTCAAAGCAACTTTCAGTCCAATTCCTGATGAAAATTAGACAAACCCCACAGCCTTCAGGAATCAGCTGAGTTCCAATGATGTTTGCTGGTAAAATGCAGGAGAAAGCCCAGTGGAATTCTTGTGCCCAAGCACTATGCAATTCCCAGAATCTTCCCTGGCTTCAATTTTCCTCAAAGAAACTATCTCAGCAATGTACACAGTGCAGCAAGATTGCTAAGTGCACATACATTAAAATAAGGTTCAGGGAGGGAAATCTGTCTCAGAAGACGTCAGTGAAAATGAGGAATTGTCTTGTATTTCCCTCTTGGGCAAACCACAAGGATTTTGGAAGGGAAACGTCATGCAGAAATGGATGTAATAATTTTTTACTTTATCTTTTCCTTTGAGGTGGGGGTAGGGGACTCCCAATAGTTAAGAAGGGCCTATTGTGTGCAAGGAGCTATTCCAGATGCTTTATATGTTAACTCATTTAATCTTTATAAAATCTTACAAATAATAATAAGTGGCAATATCTACTGAGGCAGTGTTCTGGACACAATGCTAAGTACTTCAATATACCATCCTGCTCAATCCTCACAACACCACGTAAGACAGATACAATTATTATCTTCACTTTACTCATGCATAAAGTGAGGCTTTGTTACAAAATTACATATCTGACTTGGAACCACTGGATCAGGGATCCACATGATCGTCTGACCAACTCTGTAAGCCATTCAGTTTCTACTGTATCACTACTCTCATGTGGGCAGCCTCATGATCTTTCACCAAGGAATCTTCTTCATATGGTGCCACAAGTGTCATGAGGTAAGGGAGAATTTGGTTACTTTCAGAGATATCAACTTCAGAAAGTTTGGGACCTAGACCACCCAAGACCTTGTTTCTTTATTAATCCATGGATCTGGCATCCGTGAATATCCAAGGCTTGAGATTTTACACACCAGGTCACTTCTGGTCTTCACTGTCACTTTCACAATCCCACTAAGGTCAAGTCAGTGAGAAGTATTTTCCTCTACTTCTGCAAACCACAGCCTTCTGCTGGAGGCAGGATGAGATCTGCAGAATCTGCAGAAATAGCTTTGTGCATAGCTCTTAATACCGAGCCCAAGTCTGCAGAACTGGGAAATGAGAGCAGCACAAGAAGGCACAAGAGAAGGCCCAAGATGCACAGCTAGCTCAGGGGAGACATACACATTTGCTCATCTGAGGGACATATGGCCAAGGCGGTTTTGTGTTGACCCCGAGAAAGCCCCAGCTCTAATCGGTAGAGCCCACAAATGCCACGATAGTATAGCAAACAACTTTGAAAACAAACCAAAAGGGCATTGTTCGGTCCAAAACTCATAAACAAAGCTTTCTGGATGCTTGCTAGTCTCATTATTTCAACCATGGTGGTAACTGTCAGCCCACAACCCTAGCCGTTTGAATCATTCTCTGCTTTTAATTTAAAGCATTACAATCTGGATGGGCCTTGAAAAGTGCTTTGGACTTGCATTTCCCAAGGACATAGCATTGCTAGTAAAAATTATCAGGGCTTCCCATGAGAGCCTATTTAACCATCATGTATTGCAGCCATCTTCCTTAATAGCAGATTTCCAGCTTGCATTTGGGATGATGAGACTATGTCTTCTTCTGACCCCACTCCAAGAGCAGACATGCATAGAGCAGAGATCCTACTATAGACTGAGAGTTCACCAGCAGGTTCATCAACAGCACCTCCTGCCCCAGCAGCTGCCAGGTTCCATGTGCAAAGCAGGAAGTGGGGAGGGTCGGGAGCAACCACCTCAGCATGTGGTGAAGAGGCACCTGAGGGGTCACAGAAAGAGTTCTGAATTGAGAGGCAAACGATGGGAGCTGGATGACCTCACCTCTCATTTGCAAAATATGGGTGATGCACAGGGCTGTGGTGAGGATTAAACCAGAAAGTGGACTGAAAGATGCCTAGCACAACATATGGCACTTTGTACAGAACAAATACATGTTTATTAAGAGCATATTTGCATTGTTGAAGGAAAATGTTATATCATAATCATAATGTTTTATATTCATGCATTATTTCTCATTTCATAAAACAGTTCCAAATATTTGAACTCCAATCTTTGCTACAGTCTTAAGGGTGGGAATTAACATTATCACGATTTTACAAATGAGGTAACAGAGGCTCAAGGTGGCACAGTGACTTGCCCAAGGCGACACCTGGAGAAAGCCCAGGTACTTCTGAGTCTACCCTGCAGGGGAATCAATCATAAATTCCTTGGCTTACTACTGTAATGACTGGAAACGTACCATGTGGCCTCTCACTGACTAAGGAAGAATGCAGTGGGTAGTCACCACCTTCCCAGAGTTCCACAAACTTGCCTTGCAGAGAAAACAGATTTAAGTGAGAACGATGATTAAGTGAAACAAAAGCATTCGCTAGAACTCAGCCCTCTGGCTTTTTCTTCTACTCTCAATTCCCTACATAGCAGTAAAGATGACTGACCCTGACACCTTTCGTTTACTCTCAGGGACAACCCGGCTCATTATCTGAACACCCACACCTCTTCCTTCAATTTCCTTGCTAGGGAAAAGAAAAGCCTCAGAAAAGGATTCATCTGCTAATCCAACCTCTCCCCGCTTTCTAGAAGTCAGCAAAGGCTGCAAATTTATCCAAGAATCTATTCCCATGTTTAATTTTCCCAGTGTTTTCCTGGCTGTGCCACAGGCAGACATGGTTGGGGATGGGGGTCAGGGATAAACAGAGCCTGCGGTCATTGTCCCAGGCCACAGTACTTAGCTTGGTCATCGCCTCTAGTCGTGCACATATTTTAAAGCCGAGGCTCTTTTATCTGTTTGACCTTTCTGTTCCCATCAGCCTCGGACCATTACCATGCCTGGCCACATGTTTACCACGGAGGGAAACAGGAACCTCTTTTGTCTGTCTGCTTTATCAAGCACAGTCACAAAAAAAGTCTGCTCAGGACAAAGATGTTCTCTATACCCTTCACCTGGCAAGAAAAAGTATATTTAATGGTGAGATAGGAAGAGACAGAGCTGGAAGAGGCAGCCCCCAAACGAACGCCATGCCACTTTCCTTTCTGGCTCCTTACTGCAAGCCGCACTGCAATGGTCGACAACACACACAAAGAGGGAGAAATTGTTTCTGGGGCTAAACATTAAAACAAAGGCAGCCCAAAGCTGGTTAATTATTCGAATGAGACAAACATAAATGGCGCAAGGATGTGCACTAAGGTGTAAAAAAGGAAGTGAGATGCATTAGAACCAAGAGTGCATAATGTATTATCAACAGCTCTGCGGCTTTGATGGGCGAAGGCTTTTATACAGACGCCGTATTGATAGGTATTTCAACTAGCAGTAAAAAACCGTTCTTGACATTCATCTATAGGGAAAAATACCATGTACTCTTGGCTGTAGGACCAATTAGTCTGTGAAAGCAGCGGGGTGGGGGGACAGAATATAAATGCAGGATGCATCCGCACTTGATTACTCTAATGAAATGTCCATTGATTCCTATAGATTAATGTGAGAAGAACAGCAGCTGCAGAGTGGCTCACACCTCCAGGTCAGCGGCTGTGTGTGAGGTTGTGCGTGTGTGCATGTGTGTCTGCACACCCCTACAAGTCTTGTGCCACAGAGAAGAGAGAAATTAGAAGAGAAGAATGTGGGTGGGTGGGTGAGACTGATTATACTGGACAGAATCAAGGAAAGGAAGGGTCTTGCTCCTTTTGAGGAGGGGAGAGCGAGGAGTAGCTGTGTGTGTCACTGGACAATAGGAACCTAGCTTGGCTACTTTCTGGGACAGGGACTGCCAGCTCCACTTCCCTCCCCTCTGCTCTCTCCCCACCCACATTTGACTTTGCTGTGAAGGAGACAGAGAGCTCACAGGTCACCTAGTTTGGTTCCATTAATTTCATATGGCCTTTAATCACCCAGAGCAAATGTGGAGTTCAAAGATGGCTCTCTGGCAACTCACTGGTACTCGCCCTCCTCCCCCAGAGCTGAAATCTTGCTACTTGCCCAAGCCAATATTGTGCCTTAGGTAAATGTGCCAAACTAAGTAATAAATACATTTGCCAAGCTCGAAGTCCCAACCCCTCCCTGAGCAATTACTGGAGCACTATTCTACCCCTCCCGGACTTGGCATCAATTTAAGTTCTAGATCGCAAAAGCAAGAAGGTTTAAAGGATGCTTTCCTCATCACCTAGCACACAGCTTTTCAATGGCTACAAAGACCTCCTTTAGTAAATGCTATCTTTACCGCCTTGCAACAGAAGGCATGAGGTCTACTCAGTGTTTTACTTAAAATCTCCCCAGGCAGGATGAGTGCACAAAAATTGTTTACATAAAAATTTCAGGCTGGGCGTGGTGGCTCACACCTGTAATCCCAGCACTTTGGGAGGCCAAGGCAGGTGGATCACCTGAGGTAGGGAGTTCAAGGCCAGCCTGACCAAGATGAAGAAACCCCGTCTCTACTAAAAATACAAAAAAATTAGCTGGGTGTGGTGGTGCATGCCTATAATCCCAGCTACTCAAGAGGCTGAGACAGGAGAATCGCTTGAACCCAGGAGGCAGAGGTTACAGTGAGCCAAGATTGTGCTATCGCAGTCCAGCCTGGGCAACAAGAGTGAAACTCTGTCTCAAAAAAAAATTCAATTAACTAGATGTCTTTGCTCCACCTGGTTCACAACAATTTCTACTTACAGAAAAGAATGTAGTGAGGAGAGATCCAAGATGGCCGATTAACAACAGCTCAGGATTGTAGCTCCCAGTGAAAGCGCAGAGAGCGAGTGGACGCCGCACTTTCAGACGAATTTTTGTTGCCCACAGACTAGGAGATTCCCGGCGGAGGAGCCAC
>CAUYLG010071260.1:0-78347 GCA_963573385.1 Cacajao melanocephalus | reverse complement strand
GACTTTGAATCTAGTTTTCAGTGATCAGAAGCAGCAGTTATTTGAGTGCGTGAATGGAATGATGATCACTATAATGTACTGAAACCACCATATTACAGAAATATTTACTACTTATTTTTCATCTGTAGTTTCTCAGAAGGGCTATAGATTATTTGAACTGTCAAATCCTTGCATACTTCTGTCACACCCCTGCCCATTTTCGCTCTTTATTTAACCAAGGTGTTAGGTGTGACTGTCACAACTGTTACGTTTTCCAGTAAACCAGAAGTATGATATTATTTGATACTTATATTTGTATCCTAAATTTCACCACCTAAATGTAATGTTCACATGTTGATTCCTCAATAATGAAATGAAGGTACTACATTGAAAAAAAAAAAAGATTTATATTACTTTTACTGATTATCTCTTCCAAGAAGAAAGGAACCAGGTGCAGAAGCAGAGCATGAGAGTGGACATGGAACGTGACCACTGAAGCACAGCATCACATAGAGACAGTTAAGCGCCCCCCCAATGTCTGCGGGCCTGCCTGACAGTGTCAGGCCTACTGCAAGAGCTTGGAGGAGCGGAGTTTTCTCCTAACTCCCCAGAGGAAGGAGACGTCTCGGCCATCTTGGACGTCTCCTTCCCTTGCTGGCTAAGCAGCAGGCACTTTCCCATCTCTGGCGCTGCCACACAGCCGAGGCGCCCTCCAGCAGCCCTTACACTGGCATGACAGAGGGCTTAAAGCGTCTTGCCTTAGGGTCATTCCTTTCACAATGTCACCCCAGGTTCACACTTCACAACCTGAAAGGCATTAGTAAAAGAACTATGATCACCTATGAATAACTAAGATCTCCTATGAATAACTAATAACTACTAATGTTATATTTCTAGTTACTTTCTTCTTGATTATTTATATGGAAATAGAATGAGGCTTCTGGCTCCTGCCTCAGCACTTATGGGGTCTTCCCCCTACAGGCATGGTGGTACACACCTGTAATCCCAGCTACTCGGGAGGTTGAGGCAGGAGAATCGCTTGAACCTGGGAGGCAGAGATTGCAGCGAGCCACGATCCTGCCACTGCACTCCAGCCTGGGCAACAAGAGCAAAACTCTGTCTCAAATAAATAAATAAATAAATAAAAACGAAAGCAGGGACTCTGGCTGTTGTAAATGTGTTACCATCATAGAACTCTGCTGGAGGGCAGTTGTTTCTTCTATTCAGCCCGGGGTGATGCTTTGTTGACTTGTTTTGGGGAGATGGGGGAGAGCAGGAGGGCAGTGGGGAGGTGAGGAATGGGGCCACTGTGTAAACCATCCTCTGACCTCACTCCTCTAGCCTAAGTGGGAACCACAGAGAGACACTGGCAGCAGAAAAGCAGGATGGCAGCATAGGTGGCATTATTATTAATTTTCTTTGTTTGTTTTGAGATGAAGTTTTGCTCTTGTTCCCTAGGCTGGAGTTCAGTGGCGAGATCTTGGCTCACTGCAACCTCCACCTCCTGGGTTCGAGTTCAAGCAACTTTCCTGCCTCAGCCTCTGGACTAGCTGGGATCACAGGCATGCACCACCACGCCCGGGTAATTTTTGTGTTTTTAGTCGTGAAGGGGTTTCTCCATGTGGGTCAGGCTGGTCTCAAACTCCCGACCTCAGGTGATCCACCCACCTAGGGCTCCCAAAGTGTAGGGATTACTGGCATGAGCCACTGCGCCCGGCCTCGTAGGTGGCATTATTTTGGACATGGCTGAGGAGCAAGCCCACAGGTTGTACTCAGTCCGCAGGTGCCCCTGCTCCCTCTTGTGCCCACCCACCTGGCTGCCAGAGGGCACTGCTCAGAAAAAACCTGTTTCTCTCTGCATGAAACTCTCAGAATGAAACCCAAGCCTCCTGTCCTCCATACCCCTTCAAGAGACGATATAATCCGGTTCTGACTTCACCCTTCTGCCCCCTCCTCCCTCTCCCTCTCCTGTGGGTGCTTCTGCCACACCAGCCTCCTCACTGTTTCTTTCCAGGGCCTTGGCAATTGCTGCTCCCTCTGCCTAGAATGCTGTTCCCAGCTCTTCTTATGGTTGGCTCTTTCTCATTGTCCAGGTCCTGGTTCAAATGCTACCTCCTCAGAAGGGCCTCTCTGCCCACCTCTCTGTTTGTTTGGTTTTTTTTTGAGACAAGAGTCTAGCACTATCACCCATGCTGGAGTGCAATGTCACAATCTCGGCTCACTGCAACCTCTGCCTCCCGGGTTGATGGGATTCTCCTGTCTCTACCTCCCGAGTAGCTGGGATTACAGGCACACACCACCACATCCGGCTAATTTTTTGCATTTTTTTTTAGTTGAGATGGGGTTTCACTATATTGGCCAGACTGGTCTCGAACTCCTGATCTTGTGATCCGCCTCCCAAAGTGCTGGGATTATAGGTGTGAACCACCGCGCCCAGCCTTGACTACCTCTCTAAAGGAGCCTATGAATCCCACTCACTCCGTATCCCATGCCTCTGTTTTGCCTGTTTTTTCCTTCATGACAGTTACCCATTTTATCCTATTTGTTCAATGCCAGGTCCTTCACTAGGTGGTAATCTCAACAGGGCAGCACCTTCTCTGTCTTGGTGCTTAGAATAATGCCTGGCACATAATAGGTACTCAGTAAATATTTGTGAAGTGAATATGAAAAGTTAATAAAGATAAGCGCCTGGGAAAGGTGATAGCTGTACTGAGGAAGCTGAGTCTGCAACTGCATAAAGACAAGAAAACGTCTCAAATCTATCAACATTTTCCAAGGGCCCTGACTTGGGGCTGGAGCAAACCCTAAGATGGAAGCAGAAGGAGGAGTTCCTGGCCTCAGAAGTTGATCATCTTATTCTGAGAAACCGTTACATAAACCAAACAGTTTGCAGCAGGGGTGCAAGAAATGGATGAATGCTTCTGCATGGGAGCATTGCCTTTTTCTCGCTTTCTTGTGACACTGTGACACGCAGCAAAGCCACAGACAACCACAGAACCAGAGACCCATTCTGCGGGGTTTCTTCTAGGAAGGGTGAAGAAAAATACAAACGAACGGTAAAAGGTATCGTTGGCCTCCCCGTCGGGGAATCGAACCCCGGTCTCCCGCGTGACAGGCGGGGATACTCACCACTATACTAACGAGGACTGCCCTTGATGGAGTTGTTTCAAGGGACTCCCTTAAGGTAAACGTAGTTTTCGCTAAACAACACGTTCCAGAGAATTAAATATCCTGTATTTCCCACAAAACAACTAATCTAACTTGACTTCATGCCGTTTTAAGGCAATCATCTCCTGCTCGGTCTTCGATTTTGCCGCGAGAGTTCAGAAAACAGACATTTAAAAACAAGAAAAAAAATGAACAGACAGGCATCAACAAACACGAACAGAGATTAATGCAAATTTAAGACACAAAGGAGGTGAAGACGGGAAAAACTTGACCTTATCTGATTTACGCAAACCGGGAGTGGTGGGGAAATTTCCTTTCCCTCTGGCACCTCAGGGCTTTCTTAAATATAAAAAGTGAAAGCTCTTGATTAATTGGAAAAAATTGGCTTCATTTATGTACTTCCGTTTTCTCTTTAGCCTAGGAAGAAGGGAAAAGTGAAACTGCCGAAACCCGGGATCGAACCAGGGACCTTTAGATCTTCAGTCTAACGCTCTCCCAACTGAGCTATTTCGGCAGCTGTCTTGAGTGCGTTGCGCTTTTATCCTCCTGGTTGTTTTGACGGCCCCCGGTCTTCCGCCCGCCTGGAACCGAAGCTGGGAATGCAGGTTCAGCAGGGCCCGCGAGCGGTGGCCTCTTCGTCTGCCAAGGCCACCACCTCCGAGAAGCCTTCTCTGATCACATCTCCTGGCAAGGCCCAGCCCTTACTGTTTATTGTTAGCTTTATCGTTTTCCTTGTTGACTGACCGACTGAATGAATGAATGAATGAATGAATCCCACCAAGCTCAGAGCTCGGCTTTCTCAAGCCCCCTTCTCTGCACAAAGGAAAAAGGTCACCCCCTGGGCGCAGCTCGAGGCGTGCCAGGGATGCCAATCCCGCCAGGGCCTGTGGGAGGACGCGTCGTCCGGAACGCAGTGTTCTTCGGGCCAGGAGTGACTCAGATCCGGCCTCCGAGCGTGGCCTCCATGCCTGTGCGCACCTGCTCGGCTTCCCAGCAGGAAGACGTCACAGGTCGGCAACCAGGCTGGGCTCTTCCCTTTGGGAAGTGGGCGGTGGGATGGTGGAGCAGCTGTTGTCCCGGAGAGAATGAGGAAATGCAGAGGTGCCTCATGACCTGAAGTCATTCAATAAGTGTTCGCGGAGCACTTGATGACCGTTTGACCCATCAACGAATACGATCACAGGCAAGCTGTGGTGGCTCAGGCTAGCAATCCCAGAGCTTTGGGAGGCCTAGGCAGAAGAAGAATCGCTTGTGGATAGGAATTCGAGACCAGCCTAGGCGAAATAGTGAGCTCCCCATCTCTATCCTGCCCCCCCAAAAAGCCAAATACACTAACAAAATAAGTCCATATAATAGAAAACACTAAGAAGAAAAATAAAATACCTGCACTGCGGGGGCAGCAAGAGAAGGGAAGATCTAACAAGACTGAAGAGCAGCCATGGGAAGGCCCGAGGAAAAGCATCCCAGGCGGAGGGAACAGCTAGTCCAAAGGTCCTGAGGCTGAAACAAGCTTGGCTTGTTGGAGGGACAGAAAGAAGTCATGATGGAAGAGGTGGAGGGGAGGAAGGGAGAGGGGAACGGGCAAGGTCTGAGTGGTGGGCAGAGACCAGATCTTGCCATCTTTGGAGGCCTAAGAGAGGAGCCTGGATGCTCTGGGTCTTGGAAAGCCATGGGGGAGTGAGATGATTGACATCTGCAAAGTCACCCTGGCAGGAAGTCCATCGAGGAGGCAGTTGGAGGTGTTGATGAAGGGATGAATTTGAGACAGGCTTTGGAAGGAGGGTGGGAGGATTTGATGGATTTCATATAACGAATGGGGAAAGGAAGGGGTGAAGGATGACACCCAGCAGCTGTCTGGGCTACTGGATGGATGGTGGACACTCTTGCCCGAGGGCAGGTGCCTCAGGGTGAGTAAGGAAATCCAGACTTCTGTCACAGGCATGTTACGTTTTGAAATGCCCATTAGACTTCCAAATGGTCAGCCAATTTCCTGAATTTCCTGGAGCAAACCAGAATCCCCTTAAGGGTCCTCAAGCCTGGTGTCATGGGCTGAATTCTATCCCTCCAAAATTTGTATGTTGAAGCCCTAACACCCAATTCCTCAGAATGTCACCGTATTTGGAGACAGGGCCTTTAGAAATGTGATTAAGCTGAAATGAGGTCATTAGCGGAAGCCCTAATCCACTTTGACTGATGATGTCCTGGTAAGAGGAGGAGATTAGGATTGGGACACAGACACACACGCAGGAGGACCGCCATGTGAGGACAGGGGGGCGGGGGCAAGGGTGGAGAGGCAGCCATTCGAAAGCCCAGGAGAAACCAAGCCTGCCAGCACCTAGGTCTTAGACTTCCAGCCTTCAGAAAAGTGAAAAAATACATTTCTGTATCTCTAGCCCCTCAGCCTATGGTATTTTGTTATGGCAGCCTGAGGAGACTAATACACCTTCCATCCTAACACTCACTGCGGCTGGATTTTCCTGAAGAGTGGAAAGATTTCACATTGCTTCCCTTCTGAGATTCTTCACTCCCTTCCTGTCAAGAATAGAACCCCTTCTCAAGATCCCTCTGCATAAATATGGCAAATGGCCTTTGGGGAGCCCAGCATTGCATATTCATTTCTGACATGGGTATCAGGTCTGGCTAGATCCAGCTCCAGATAGCTAGGCCAGCAATGCAGCACATCCAGCTCTGAGCCTGTGAGAGAAGGAGTGAGCTTTAGCGTCCATCTGGATTTTCAGTTTACTGCAATCCCAAAGCAAGATGTGTGTTCTGAAAATGTGTGTTGCTAAAGAAATTTGAGGAGGGAATACTAGAGTCTCATGGCAATTGTTAATGTTTTATTTTTTGAAAAGTTGAAAATTTCTTAATTTTTTATTTGTGGTACCACTACCACAATTTACAGGGCAATATACCTGATGTAATGAAAAGGAAAAGAAAAAGACAAAGCGACAACAGATAAAAGACCTCAGGAATGTGCATCTAATTGACACTACATTGCATTAATCAATAGCTGCACTTTTTGCAAACTGTGGCTATGACAGTCCTGAACAAGAGGGGTTTCCTGTTTAAGCTGCAGGAACTTTTCTGACTACAGATCATCTCTCCTTCTGTGGTAGATTTTTACAGTTCCTGTAATGCATTTGGGACGACTGTCTCAAAGTAACCTGCAGTTTTCCTGACAAATCCTCGCTCTCTCTCCTGCTAAGAACTGTAGCCCTTTTCTGCTGTTTTTAGAACCTTCTGCTGCCATATCCACCACTTCCACCACCAGATCCATAACCACTGCCCTGGGGACTGCCCGAGCTTCTTCCACCAAAACTGCTCCCTTTCATGGGTCCATAATTTGATTGCTGTTGTCCAGTATAATTTCCAGAATCATTATAGTTCCCACCACCACCATAGTTACCACCGCCAAAATTTCCTCCTTCATTGTAACCATCATGTCCTCCACCACCGCCACCATATCCGCCACCTTGGTTTCCATGTCCTGGTCCACCACCACGATAGCCCTCTCCACTACTATAACCAGGAGCCCTGCCATAGTTGCCACCATCACCTCCAAATCCATTATATCCCCCATCACCTCCTCCATAACTACCTCTGTTGCCACCACCTCTACCACCATGACCTCCTCTTCCACCAGTTTCCACCACAGCCAAAATTACCTCCACCACCTCCACAGTTTCCTCCGCGACCCATAAAATTGCCAGATCAGCCGGGTGTGGTGGCGCGTGCCTGTAATCCCAGCTACTCGGGAGGCTGAGGTGGGAGGATTGCTTGAGCACAGGAGTTCTGGGCTGTAGGGCGCTATGCCGATCGGGTGTCCGCACTAAGTTCAGCATCAATATGGTGACTTCCTGGGAGTAGGGGACCACCAGGTTGCCTAAGGAGGAATGAACCAGCCCAGGTCGGAAACGGAGCAGGTCACAACTCCCGTGCTGATCAGTAGTGGGATCGTGCCTGTGAATAGCCACTGCACTCCAGCCTGGGCAAGATAGCAAGGCCCCTTCTCTAAAAAAAAAAAGAAAAAATAATTGCCATATCCACCTCCACGACCTCTCTGTGATCCAGCAGACTGCATCTCTTGTTTAGAAAGGGCCTTTTTCACTTCACAATCGTGCCCATTAATAGTGTGGTATTTCAGAACAACAATTTTATCAACCGTATCATGATCATCAAAAGTTACAAAAGCAAATCCTCTTTTTTTTCCACTCTGCCTGTCTTCCATAACTTCTATGGTTTCAATCTTGCCATACTTTTCAAAGTCGTCTCTCAAATTATACTCTTCTGTATCTTCTTTAATACCACCAATAAAAATTTTCTTCACTATTAGATGGGCACCAGGCCTTACAGAATCCGCTCTAGAAACAGCTGTCTTTGGTTCCACCACACGCCCATCAGCCTTGTATGGTGGAGCACACGTTGCCGCATCTGCCTCTTCAACACAAGAGTAAGTCACAAAACCAAAGCCCCTGGAACGTTTCGTTTGGGGATCTTTCATTACCACACAATCTGAGTGTGCCCCAGTTCTCAAGATGTTCTCTTAAACTATCATCTGTAGTTTCAAAGCTCAGACCACCAAAAAACAGTTTTCTCAACTGTTCTGGTTCCTTTGGATCATGGCCCTCCTCCCCCCAGCAGCTATGGCGACAGCTGGAGTGGGGCTGGGGGCGACCGGGTAGCAGTTTTACCTCCATTTTGAGACCAGACTCGCCTCTTCCAACTCGAGTTCAATTTCGCTAATTTTGTATTTTTAGTAGAGACAGGGTTTCTCCATGTTAGTCAGGCTGGTCTTGAACTCCCGACCTACCCGCCTCAGCCTCCCAAAGTGCTGGGATTATAGGCATGAGCCACCATGCCCAGCTTTATTTTCTGTATCCTTTTTTTTTTTTTTTTTTTTAGGTGGAGTCTCTCTTTGTCACCCAGGCTGGAGTTCAGTAGTGCGATCTCGGCTCACTGCAACCTCCACCTCCCAGGTTCAAGTGATTTTTGTGCCTCAGCCTCCCAAGTAGCTGGGATTACAGATGTGCGCCACCATCCCCAGCTAATTTTTGTATGTTTAGTAGAGACAAGGTTTCACCATGTTGGCCAGGCTGGTCTCGAACTCCTGACCTCAAGTGATCCGCCCACCTCAGCCTCCCAAAGTGCTGAGATTACAGGTGTAAACCACTGTGCCTGGCCTATTTTCAGTGTTCTTAATGCTCTAGCATGTGTGACCTTGCTGGCTGGAGAAAGATTACCCTTCCTAGGGCTAGTCAATTCTTAGCAAAGTCCTCCCTGAGAATATACTTTTTACATGCAAACTAATCAATTTAGAGCCTATTTGCCCAACTATCTCCTTTATCAAACACTCACATACCAAGTGAATATTTCCCCTGCCTGAAATCAACACGGCCAAGTTCCAGACAACTTGGGACAGTCCCAGTATTCCAAAGCCCACTAAAGTTATTCAAGTGAGCAAATCCTAAACTGTTCACCTTGCTCTGCCTTGCCTGTGTGAACCCAAAATATCTGAGACAGGTCTGTCAATTCCGAAAGTTTATTTTGCCAAGGTTAAGGACATGCCCATGACGCAGCCTCAGGATGTCCTGAGGACATGTGCCCAAGGTGGTCAGGGTACAGCTTGCTTTTATACATTTCAGGGACACATGAGACATCAATCAATATGTGTAAGCTGTATATTGGTTTGATCTGGTAAGGTGGGACAACTGGAGATGGGGGCTTCCATGTCATAAGCGGATAAGAAACAAAAGGTTGCATTCTTTTGAGTCCTTGATCAGCCTTCCACTGAATACACAATTTAGTCTGGCTCAGTGAATCTGCTTTTTTATATAAACAATAGGGCAGAGGAAGTAATCAGATATGCATTTGTCTTCGGTGAGCCTCAGAGGGGTGACTTTGAGTTCTGTCTGACCTTTGTCCGTAAGGAATTTCCTTTTAGGGTCCCAGAATTTATGTTCTTTTCACACCTGTCCCACAAAAACCCAATAAAGAATCTGAGGGCAGGCACAGTGGCTCATGCCTATAATTCCAGCACTTTGGGAGGCCAAGGCAGGTGGTTGGATTACCTGAGGTCAGGAGTTCGAGACCAGCCTGACCAACATGGTGAAACCCCTTCTCTATGAAAAATACAAAAATTAGCTGGGCATGGTGACAGGTGCCTGTAATCCCAGCTACTTGGGAGGCTGAGGCAGGAGAATTGATTGAACCTGGGAGGTGGAGGTTGCAGTGAGCAGAGATCATGCCATTGCACTCCAGCCTGGGCAACAGAGCAAGACTCTGTCTAAAAAAAAAAAAAAAAAAAAAAGAAGCTGGTTTAGGCTTTCCCCAGATTCTGCTTCTGCCTCCTGACCAAACTTGATGCTTCTCCACATGACATGGCATGGCATGCCTCTTGTTTCTAGAAAAACTGTGAGCTGGCCGGGCGAGGTGGCTTACGCCTGTAATCCTAGCACTTTGGGAGGCCGAGGTGGGTGGATCACCTGAGGTCAGGAGTTCAAGACCAGCCTGGCCATCATGGTGAAACCCCATCTTTAAAAAAAAAAAAAAGAAAACAAAACAAAAAGAAAAAACGTGAGTTACATTAAATTTCCCTTTCAATGGCATTGGTCTCACGTTGTCACTTAGTCACCTCTGTAACTTAAAATAACATGAGTACAAATGAGATAATGAGCCATATGGAAGTCTGGGAAAGGAACAGCACAGGAAAGGGTACAGGAAGTGGAAAGAAAAGGAACTTGGAGAGTCTGGGGAGTCGGCAAGTCAGCCGGTGTGGCTAGAGCATAGTGAGCAAGGAAAGGCAGTAATAGGAGATGACGGCAGGAAGACAGCTTGGCCTGAGTGTGTCAAACTTTAAAGGGCCTGGGTCTCCTTTGACCATGAGTGCAATGGGAAACCACTGCAGGGTTCTGAGAGGAGTGTCATGTGCGGGCTCACGCTTTACAGGGCCCCCTTTGGCTGCTTTCTTTGAGGGAAGGGCAGAGGCAGGGAGACCAATCACTTTTCATCACTTCTGTTCAATATTACACTGGAGATTCTACCCAGGGCAATTAAGCAAGTAAATGAAATATGGTCAAGAACAGTGGCTCATGCCTGTAATCCCAGCATTTTGGGAGGCTGAGGCAGGCAGTTCACCTGAGGTCAGGAGTTCAAGACCAGCCTCACCAACATGGAGAAATTCCATCTCTACTAAAAATACAAAATTAGCTGGACGTGGTGGCAAATGCCTATAATCCCACCTACTCGGGAGGCTGAGGCGGAGGTTGTGGTGAGCTGCGATCGCACCATTGCACTCCAGCCTGGGCAACAAGAATGAAACTCTGTCTCAAAAAAAAAAAAAAATCCTAAAGAACCTACCGAAAAAACTATTCGAATTAGTAAATGAGATCAGCTATATTGCAGAATACAAAATCAATGTACAAAAATCAATTGTGTTTCTATACAGTGGCAATGAACAAACTGAAAATAAAATTCTAAAAAGATTCCATTTGGGCCAGACATGGTGGCTCACACCTGTAATCCCAGCACTTTGGAGACTGAGGTGGGCAGATCACCTGAGGTTAGGAGTTTGAGATGAGCCTGGCCAACATGGTGAAATCCCATCTCTACTAAATACACAAAACTAGCTGGGCGTGGTGACGCACGCCTGTAATCCCAGCTACTCTGGAGGCTGAGGCAAGAGAATCACTTGAAACTGGGAGGCAGAGGTTGCAGTGAGCCAGGATCATGCCACTGCACTCCAGCCTGAGAGACAGAGTGAGACTCTGACTCCAAAAATAAGAAAAAAGATTCCATTTTTGGCAGGACATGGTGGCTCACACCTATAATCCCAACACTTTGGGAGGCTGAGGCTGGAGGATTACTTGAGCCCAGCAGTTTGAGTCTAGCCTAGTTGACATAGTAAGACACCATTTCTACTCTAAAACATTTTCTTAAAGAAAATATTTCATTTTGGCTGGGGGAGGGGGCACACGCCTGTAATCCCAGTGATAGCAGCAGGCAGACAGATCACTCGGCAGACAGGGGCAGGTTCCCGGTGAAACCCATCCTTCAAGCCAAAGACAGTTTAAAGCCTGAATACCAAGCTATGAGTCTTGGATGAATCGACGGACCAGATGGAAGACCTCTGTTCCCATCTGGTGCACTTTCCTGATTGATTCCCACCCTTCACCTGTTTTATATATACCTATCCTTCCCTAATTGGTTTTTTGCAGTCATTTCCATCTTTGAGTGGTGCCTTTTTTTTAGCCTTTTTTGCACACTCACAAACCAATCAACATGCAATCCCATTCTGAGCCCATAAAAAAGGCCCAGACTCAGCCACACTTGTGGGTGGGGGACCACCCTCCCGAGTCCCCTCTCAGCGGAGAGCTGTTCTGTTACTCAATAAAACTGTTCTCTGCCCTTCTCAGCCTCTGGTTGTCCAGATAACCTTATTCTTCTTGGATGCTGAACAAGAACTTGGGACCCACTGAATGGTGGGTGCCAAAGGTGCTGTTCTAACACTGTTGCCCTCTGGCCTCCACCCACTCCAGGCAGCTGCCCCATGTGACAGGAAGCCGCAGTGGGGCCAGGTCAGCCCTGGAGCCCTGGGCCAGAGTGGGGCAGCAGGATTTAAAGAGCTGTAACACAAACTGGCTTAAACACACCCCCTAACCCCTTGTTCCAAATGCTGTGAGCAATGGGAAAGAGAGAAGAGCTATGACCCTTCTAGGGGCCGAGACCTTGGGGCTCCCCGAGCCAAAGCTGCAGCACATTGTAACACCCACTTTGGGGCTTTGGAATCGCTGGTGTCCTGATTTTCTCAGGCGCCACTGCGTTCCCCTTGTCCAGGCACTGGTGCCCAAGGCAGAAGCAGGTTGGAGCACCCTCAGATCACCTGCGGGCTGAGTGCAAGCCAAGGGCAGCCCCTGACCGAGTGGGCGGGGTACCTCCAGAGGCAAGCCTGGAGCCAAGCAAGGCCCTGGCAAGGAGGTTGCCAGTCACAGGGGTCTCCAGTTGGTGAAGCAGCACCAAAAAAAACCCTGCGTCACCAGCTCTTTGAGAGGCTGAGGTAGGCAGATTGCCTGAGGTCAGGAGTTCAAGACCAGTCTGGGCAACATGGTGAAACCCCATCTCCACCAAAAATACAAAAAATTAGCTGGGTGTAGTGGTCTGTTCCTGTGGTCCCAGCTACTTGGAAGACTGAGGTGGGAGGATCACTTGAATCTGGGAGGTCAAGGCTGCAGAGGGTTGAGATCATTACACCACTGTACTCCAACTGAGTGACAAAGGGAGACACTGTCGAAAGAAGAAAGGAAGAAAGAAAGAAAGAGGAAGGAAGGAAGGAAGATAAAACATTCCATGTTTATTTATTTTTATTTTTATTTTTTGAAGCGGAGCTTTGCTCTGTTGCCAGGCTGGAGTGCAGTGGCACAATCTCTGATCACTGCAACCTCTGCCTCCCAAGTTCAAGCGATTCTCCTGCCTCAGCCTCCTGAGCAGCTGGGATTCCAGGCATGGTGGCTCACACCTGTAATCCCAGCACTTTGGGAGGCCGAGGTGGGTGGATCACTTAAGGTCAAGAGTTTGGGACCAGCCTGGCCAACATAATAAAACCCTGTCTTGACTAAAAATACAAAAATTAGCCAGGCGTGGTGGCGGACTCCTGTAATCACAGCTACTGGGAAGGCTGAGGCCTTGAACCCAGGAGGTGGAGACTGCAGTGAGACGAGATCTTGCCACTGCACTGCAGCCTGGGCAACAGAGTGAGACGACATCTCAAAAAACAGAACTATAGAAGTAGAGAGTAGAATGGTGGTTACCAGATGCAGGAGGAAGCAGGAGGTGATGGATGGGGAAAGAGAGATGTTGGTCTAAGGGTACATGCAAAGTTTCAGTTAGGAGAAATAAGTTCTAGTGATCTACTGCCACAGCATGGTGACTATAGTTAAAAATAATGGAGTATGTATTCCAAAATTGCTTAAAGAGTCGATTTTAGATGTTCTTGCCACAAAGAATAAGTATATGAGGTGACAGATAGATATATAAGTTAACCTTTTTTTGTTTTGAGACAGACTTGCTCTGTCACCCAGGATGGAGTCAGGGGCCTGATCATGGCTCACTGCAGTCTCCACCTCCTAGGTTCAAGTGATTCTTATGCCTCAGCCACCTGAGTAGCTGGGATTACAGGCATGTGCCCCACTATGCCCTGCTAATTTCTGTATTTTTAGTAGAGATTGAGGGGTTTCACCATGTTGGCCAGGCTGATCTTGAATTCTGGACCTCAGGTGATGCACCTGCCTCAGCCTCTCAACGTGCTGGGATTTCAGGCGTGAGCCATGGCACCTGGCTAATCTTTGTATTTTTAGTACTGACAGAGTTTTGCCACACTGGCCAGGCTGGGCTTAAACTCCTGGACTCAAGTGATTTGCCTGTCTTGGCCTCCCAAAATGCTGGGATTACAGGAATGAGCCACTGCTTCCAGCCTAGTTAACTAATTTAATCATTCCATAGTGCATACATATAACAATACCTTTTGTTTTGTTTTTAGAGACAGGGTCTCTCTCCCAGGCTGGAGTGCAGTGGTGCAATTATAGCTCACTGCAACCTTGGACTCCTGAGCTCAAGCAATCCTCCCATCTCAGCCTCCTGAGTAGTTAGGTGTGTAGGTACATGCCACCAAGCCCAGCTAATTTTAAAAAATATTTTTAGGCCAGGTGTGGTGTCTCACACCTGTAATCCCAGCATGTTGGAAGACCAAGGCAGGCAGATAACCTGAGGTCAGGAGTTCAAGACCAGCCTGGTTAACATGGTGAAACCCTGTCTCTGCTAAAAATACAAAACTTAGCCAGGTGTGGTGACATGCACCTATAATCTCAGCTACTCAGGAAGTGAGGCAGGAGGATCACTTGAACCCAAGAGGTGGAGGCTGCAGTGAGCTGAGATCGCACCATTGCACTCCAGCCTGGGCAACAAGAATGTAACTGCATCTCAAAAAAAAAAAAAAGCAGAAAATATTTTTTGGCTGGATATGGTGGCTCACACCTGTAATCCCAACACTTTGGGAGGCCCAGGTGGGCAGATCACCTGAGTTCATGAGTTCAAGGCCAGCCTGGCCAACATGGCGAAAGCCTGTCTCTACTAAAAATACAAAAATTAACCAGGCATGGTGGCACGTGCCTGTAATTCCAGCTACTCAGGAGACTAAGTCAGGAGACTCACTTGAACCCAGGAGGCAGAGGTTGCAGTGAGCTGAGATTGTGCCACTGCACTCCATCCTGGGCGACAAGAGTGAAACTTTGTCTTAAAAAATAAAAAATTTCCTTTTGTATAGACAGGGTCTAGATGAGTTGTCCAGGCTTGTCTTGAACTCCTGGCCTCAAGGGATCCTCAGGCTTCAGTCTCCTACAGCACTGGGATTATAGGTGTGAACCATGGAACCTGGGCCCCAATATGGTGAAACCCCATCTCTACAAAGCTACAGTAATTAATTAGATCAGTAAAGTACTGTCATAAAGAGAGATACATAAATCAATGGAATAGAATTCAAAGTCCTAACACAGACCAGGTGTGGTGGCTCATGCCTGTAATCCCAGTACTTTGGGAGGCCAAGGCGGGCGGATCATGAGGTCAGGAGTTCGAGACCAGCCTGATCAACATGGTAAAACCCCGTGTCTACTAAAAATACAAAAACTAGGCGGGCACCATGGCTCATGCCTCTAGCTACTTGGGAGGTTGAGGCAGGAGGATCACTTGAACCTGGGAGGCGGAAGTTGTAGTGAGCAGAGATCACGCCACTGACTTCCAGCCTGGGCAACAGAGCAAGACAAGAAAGAGAAGGAAAAGGAAAAAAAAAGAAGAAAGAAAGACAGAGAGGGAGAAGGGGAGGGGGAGGGAGAGGGGAGGGAAGGGGGAGAGAGAGAGAAAGAGAAAGAAAGAAAGAAGAAAGGAAGGAAGCAAGAAAGGAAGGAAGGAGAGAAAGAAAGAGAAAGAAAGGAAGGAAGGAAAGAAAAGAAAGAGAAAGAAAGAAAAGAAGGAAGGAAGGAAAGTAGGAAGAAGAGAAAAAGAAAGAGAGAGAGAGAGATGGAGGGAGGGAGGAAGGAAGCGGAAATCATGCTGGGACAACAGAATATCTACATGCAAAAGAATAACGTTGAACCCACACCTTACACTATATACAAAAATTAACTCAAATGCATGAAAGACCGAAATGTAAGAGCTAAAACTATAAAACTCTTAAAAGAAAACGTAGGTATAAATCTTTGTGACCTTGGATTAGGCCATAGTTTTTTACATATAACACTAAAAGCACAAGCAATAAAAGAAACAATAAAGTGTACTTCATGAAAATTAAAATTGTAACTTTTTAATTTAAGTTTAGTCACCATCAAGAAAGTGAAAGAACGACCGGGTACAGTGACTCATGCCTGTAATCCCAGCACTTTGGGAGCCTGAGGCAGGAGGATCATGAGGTCAGGGGTTCAAGACCAGCCCGACCAATATGGTGAAACCCCATCTCTACTAAAAATGTGAAAATTAGCCAGGCGTGATGGCATGCCTCTGTACTCCTAACTACCTGGGAGGCTGAGGCAGAAGAATTGCTTGAACCCAGGAGGCGGAGGTTGCAGTGAGCCGAGATAGCACCACTGCACTCCAGCCTGGGCAACAGAGTGAGACTCCATCTCAAGAAAAAACAAAAAACAAAAACGGCCAGGCACGGTGGCTCACGCCTGTAATCCCAGCACTTTGGGAGGCCAAGAAGGGCGGATCACCTGAGGTCAAGAGTTCAAGACCAGCCTGCACAACATGGAGAAACCCCGTCTCTAAAAAATAATAATAATAATAAAAAGAAAAAGAAAAGAAAAGAAGAAAAAAAAGGTGTCTAGACATGGTGGCTCATGCCTGTAATCCCAGCACTTTGGGAGGCCAAGACAGGTGGATCATGAGGTCAGGAGCTCTAGACCAGCCTGACCAATATGGTAAAACCCCGTCTCTACTACAAACATTAGCTGGATATGGTGGTGCGCGCCTGTAATCCCAGCTACTCTGGAGGCTGAGGCAGGAGAATAGCTTGAACCCAGGAGGTGGAGGGTAAGCCAAGATTGTGCCACTGCCCTCCAGCCTAGGTGATAGAGCGAGACTCTTTCTCAAAAAAAACAAAACAAGAAAAGAAAAGAAAAAAGAAAGAAAGAAAGAGAAAGTGAAAGGACAGTCTACAGAATAGGAGAAAACGTTTACAAATTATGTATCTGATAAGGGACTTGTGTCTAGAATACACAGAGAATTCCAAGCTGGGAGCAGTGGCATGGGTCTCTTGTCCCAGCCACTCAGGAGGCTGAGGCAGGAGGATCACTGGAGCCCAGGTGTTAGAGACCAGCCTAGGCAACACTGGGAGACACTCATCTCCTTGAAAAGAAATCAATTAAAAACAGATAAAGGATTTGAATAGTCATTTCTCCAAGGAAGGTATACAAATGGCAGAAAGTATGTGAAGAGATTCTCAACATGATGAGTCATTAGGGAAATGCCAACGAAAACCACAATGAGGAGATGCCACGTCACACCTACTAGAATGACTAATAAAAAGACACAGGATGTAGAGAAGCTGGAACCCTCATACACTGCTGGTGGGAATGTCAAATAGTACAGCTGCTTTGGAGAAGAGGAAAGTCATCTGGTAGTTTCTTTGAGGTTAAACGTAGAGTTACCATTAAACCCATTAATTCCACTTACAAGTATGTACCCAGAGAAGTGAATGCATCTCCACAAAGAGACTTCTACCTGAGCGTTCACAGCAACATTATCCACGATAGCCAAAAACCTGAAGTAACCAAAATGTCCATCGACTCATGAACAGATAAACAGAATGTAGTATATCCCTATCATGGAATATTATCCAGCAATAGAAAGGCATGCAGCACTGGTACATACTACAACATGGATAAACCGTGAGAGCATTATGCTCAGTGAAAGAAGCCAGAAACAAAAGATCACATATTATATGATTCCATATATATATATATATATATATATATATATATATGAAATGTACAGAATAGGCAAGCCATGGGAATAGAAAATAGATTATCGGTTGCCAGGGACTGGGTAGGAGGTAATGGGGAATGACTTCTAATGGATATGGGATCTCTTCTGGCAGTGATTAAAATGCTCTAAAATTGACTATGTTCATATGTATAATACTATCAGCATACTTTATATAGGTGAATTGTTTTTTGTTTTTGTTTGTTTGTTTTTCGGGACCAAGTCTTGCTCTGTTGCCCAGGCTGGAGTGCAGTGGCGCAGCCTCAGCTCACTGCAACCTCTGCTTCCCTGGTTCAAGCGATTCTCCTGCCTCAGCCTTCTGAGTAGCTGGAGAATTACAGGCACAAGACACTACACCCGGCTAAGTTTTTGTATTCTTAGTAGAAACAGGGTTTCACCATGTTGGCCAGGCTGGTCTCGAACTCTTGACTTCGTGATCTGCCCGCCTCGCCCTCCCAAAGTGCTGGGATTACAGGAATGAGCCACCGCGCCCGGCCCAGGTGAACTGTATAAATGTGAATTGAGAGCTCAGTTAAGCTGTTACTAAGAGCAAAAAGAGACTGAGCGTAGTGGCTCACACCTATAATTCTAGCACTCTGGGAAGCAGAGATGGGAAGATCACTTGAGCCCAGGAGTTTGAGACCAGCCTGGAAACACATAGGGAGACCCTGACTCCATGAAAAGTACAAAAATTAGCTGGGCGTGGTGGCATGTATCTGTAGTCCCAGCTATTTTGAAGGCTAAGGTGAGAGGATCACTTCAGCCAGGGAGATTGAGGCTGCAGAGGGCTGTGTTCATGCCACTGCACTCCAGCTTGGGCTACAAAGACACCCTGTCTCAAAATAATAATAATTAGTATTATAATAAGAGAGAGAGAGAGAGCAAAAAGAGAGAGCTGGCAAGGGCTGGGGCGAGGGCAGCAGTGATTGGGTGCTACAAAGTGCTTGGATGCGGCTAAGCAGTGGGTGCAGAAGATCAGAGGTCCTGCCAGGCTTGGTGGCTCACGCCTGTAATCCCAGAACTTTGGGAGGCCGAGGTGGGCGGATCACCTCAGGTCAGGAGTTCAAGACCAGCCTCACCAATATGGAGAAACCCCATCTCTGCTAAAAGTACAAAATTAGCCAGATGTGGTGGCGCATGCCTGTAATCCCATCTACTCAGGAGGCTGAGGCAGGAGAATCACTTGAACCTGGGAGACGGAGGTTGCAGTGAGCTGAGATCGTGCCACTGCACTCCAGCCTGGGCAACAAGAGTGAAACTCCATCAAAAAAAAGAAAGAAGAAGAGGAGGAGGAGGAAGAGGAACAAGGAGGAGGAGGAGGAGGAGGGAGAAGAAGGGAGAAGAGGAAGAAGAAGGAGGAGGGAGAAGAAGGGAAAAGGAGGAGGAGGAAAAGAAGATGATCAGGGTCCTGGAGCAGAGAGGATCATCAGAGCAGGCTGAGCCCAAGCCAGAGGCAGCTGGGTGGGGTCCTGGGAAGAGGAGCCTGTTGAGGCTCTCTCCCATCACTTTTATGGGCTCAGTGGACTCAGCAGGAAGGTCATCTGTGAAGAGTGAGCCAAGGAGGTGAGAAATTGTGGTTTGTGTCTGGAAGCACAGGGTGCATTGACTGGGAAGGAATCAGTCCAACCTATCAGCACCCAGGGTCCACCCAAGGTCAGGGGTCAGGAAGGTCAACTGAAACCAGGCAGCAGGGTCTACACAACCATGGGCTGCTGGTGTCTGGGTATGGAGAGGGGTGGGGGGTAACAGGGCTTGGAAGCAGACACTTAGAACATAATACAAATGTTACAGAAAACAGGCAACACAACTTCCATCTTAGAATCTCACCTCTGTAGAGCATTATGCATGTGTGTTGGGTGTTTTTGGGGACTGAGTTCCTCTGGACACTGCCCCTTCTGTCCTCCCTGCCCACCTGTGCCAACTTAGCTCATGAGAGCTGCTGGCCCCCAGGAAGGCCTGGGGGCGCAGACTGTGTCAGGTCTCGGACATGGGAGCCCAGTGGTTAGAAGGGCCCAAAGGTAGCTGGAGGAGCGTGGATTGAAATTCATCCCTCCTGTGACCAGCCAGCAGGGTTTGGGGCATCGGTGACTTTTGTCCTCACTTTGCAGATGCCAGCACCTTGCCTGACTCGGGGTTCAGAAACTCAGAAGTGTCTGAATATAGTGCCCATGGCATGGGCATGTCAGCTGGGATCACGGCCAGGGGCCCACTGTTCATGGGGAGACAGAGGCGGAGAGAGAAGTGTGGAGGGTCCCTCACAAGACTGGGCCTGTCAGGCTGATGCAGCAGTCCTGCAGTTTCGCTAAGAATGCTGGGAGCCAGGGGGAGGTGGCATGGTGACCCTGGATGGAGGGAAAATGGGTGATAGAGCTGACCCAGTTCCATCTGTATAAACCCATGCAGTGGTGCCAGTGCTGTGGGAATGTCGCAGGTGGAATAGCAGAAGAACATCAATAGCTGAAAGTAGCAGTTGTTGTTTTTGTTGTTGTTTTTCTGAGAGGCAGGATTACAGTAAATTTTATATAATTCTCTTTACTTTCGTTTTTTGTTCTGTTTTTAAGAGAGAAGGTCTCACTCTGTCTTCCAGGCAGTGGTGCAGTGGTGCGATCACAGCTCATGGCAGACGACCTCCTGGGCTCAAGCAATCCTCCCAACTCAGCCTCCTGAGTAGCTGGGACCACAGGCATGTGGTACCATGCCTGTGGTGGCTAATTTTTAATTTTTTTTTTTTAGATATGGGATCTCACGGCTGGGCACTGTGGCTCACGCCTGTAATCCAAGCACTTTGAGAGTCCAAGGCGGGCAGATCACGAGGTTAAGAGATCGAGACCATCCTGGCCAACATGGTGAAACCCCATCTCTACTAAAAGTACAAAAAATTAGCCGGGTGTGGTGGTGCATGCCTGTAGTCCCAGCTACTGGGGAGGCTGAGGCAGGAGAATTGCTTGAAACCAGAAAACGGAAGTTTCAGTGAGCCAGGATCGTGACACTGCACTCCAGCCTGGTGATGGAACAAGACTGTCTCAAAAAAAAAAAAAAAGAAAGAAATGGGGTCTCACTATATTGTCCAGGCTGGTCTTGATCTCCTGGGCTACTCACCTCAGCCTCCCAAAGTGCTGAGATTACAGGCATGAGCTACAGCACCTGGCCTTATTTATTATTATTTTGTTTCCTGGCTCAGGTTTATTTCTACAAATAGGACAGAAGGACCCCAACCCCATGCAGAAGGCAGCCTGGGGTGGCCGCACCAGTCCTTCTGTCCTCACGTTGGCAGACAGACATTTCTACTCTTAAGCCTTTGTAGGGGCCTGGGCAGCTTTGGGAGCCTGAGCTGGAACTGAAGCTGAAGCTGAAGCTGCAGCCTTGACCTTGGTTGGATCCTTGGCCTTGGCCTTTGGGCAGCACAGCCTGAGGCCCTTGGCAATGTGGGTACTAGCATGCTTCCCAAGCTTGGGGTGGGCAATGTAGGCAGGTGGATTGAGCTTGCGGCTGACACCCTTTGGGATCTTGGGCTTAATCTCCTTGGGCTTTACGAGGGCCTCGATAGCCTCGGCACATGCATTCCTGGCCTCGGCCTTGTTGGCCTGCATCTTCTTTAGGCTCTTCTTGTTGTGCTTCTTGGCAAAGCGCACGTTCCTCAGGAACTTGGGGTCCGCCCCCTTAAGAGATTCCTATCTTTGTGATCAGAGTTTCTTGATACCACTTCCGTGCCATTTTCAGGACTGGTTGCGTGTGGTGTGGTTCTTGGATTTGGTCATTTCTGCACCTTGAACAGTGGCTCCTGAAGCACCTAGAACAAGAAGATTTTTTTTTTTTTTTGAGATGGAGTCTTGCTCTTGTTGCCCAGGCTGGAGTGCAGTGGCACGATCTCAGCTCACTGCAACCTCCGCCTCCCGAGTTCAAGCAATTCTCCTGCCTCAGCCTCCCGAGTAGCTGGGATTACAAGCACATGCCACTACGCCTGGCTAATTTTTTGTGTTTTTAGTAGAAACAGGGTGTCACCATGTTAGCCAGGCTGGTCTCAAACTCCTGACCTCAGGTGATCTGCCCACTTCAGCCTCCCAAAGTGCTGGGATGACAGACGTGAGCCACCATGCCCAGCTAATTTTGTATTTTTAGTAGAGACAGGGTTTCACCAGGTTGGTCAATCTGGTCTTGAACTCCTGACCTCAAGTGAGCCACCGCCTCTGCCTCTCAAAGTGCTGGGATTACAGGCATGAGCCACTGTGCCAGCCTCAAAGCGGTTTTTATTAGTGGTTCATGTATTGGGCAGCATCTCATCTAAGGATTTAGAGAAGACACTCGAATGAAAGGAGCAGAGGTGGTTGGTTTTGTTGAAAAGGGCTGAAGAAAAAAACAGAGAACAAAAAGGGGGTGGGTCATTTTAGATTACTTTATAGAGTTAAAACAAAGGGAACTTTCTTGTCAAGCCAGCTCAGCTCTGGAAAACAGGGACCCTTCTGATTGGTTGCTGTGTATTTCCTGTTTTTTGGAAAATTGGCCTGTTTCAAAGTTCAGCTGGGCGACATGGTACCTAGCATGAGTGATTCTATTCTTTTTTTTTTTTTTTTAGACGGAGTTTCACTCTTGTTGCCCAGGCGCTGGAGTGCAATGGTACAATCTCAGCTCACAGCAACCTCTGCCTCCCCGGTTCAAGTGATTCTCCTGCTTCAGCCTCCTGAGTGGCTGGGATTGCAGGCATGAGCCACCATGCCCAGCTAATTTTGTATTTTTAGTAGATACAGGGTTTCCCCATGTTGGTCAGGCTGGTCTCCAACTCCTGACCTCAAGTGATCCACCCACCTCAGCCTCCCAAAGTACCGCACCTGGCAAGTGATTTCTACTCTTATTTGGTCTGGTCCGCTGGGGCCTAGTGCAGGCGCTTACTCCAAAACAATGGTCTCCACGCACTTCACTGAACTCTGCCCCATTCAGCAGCCTGCTCACTTTATGCATTTAACAATAGCTCCTGCCTTTGGTCCCCCTCAGTCCCATGGGTCCCATACTCACCTCTCAGATTCATCTCCTTAACATGCAACAAGCCCATTCCACTCTGCTTGATTTTTTGTTGTTGTTTTTCTGTGATAGCCTAACAGACTCCATCTTAGATGTAAGCCTGACAGACTCCATCTTAGCCTCTCCCTCCCTGCCATTTCTCCTTCAGGTGCACAGCTGTGTCATGCTGTACCCAGTACCTTGTAACAGTTGTAACTACATCCTGCTTGTGAGTCTGCCTGCTACTGTGAATAACCTACCCTTCTTGGTGATTGATTGTATGGAAAGTCCCCCCTGCTACCCGCCTTGGTAACCAACAATCCTGGGAACCTCCTGCCTCCTGGTTACCAGCTTCCTTATCTAACTTGCTTGTTCTGCTTCTGTAAAATTCCACTTTGCCATCCCCCTTCTCTAAGCAAGGTATAAAAAGTAATCAAGCCCCTTCTTCAGGGCCGAGAGAATTTTGAGCGTTAGCCGTCTCTCGGTTGCTGGTAATAAAGGACTCTCAAATGAAACTCAGAGTGTGGCGCTTTCCTTATAACTCGCTCGGTTATAACAGTTCCCTATTGCCTACAGTGTAAATCATGATACATCTATGAAACAAGCAGTCGTGAAGACTATTTTAGGCTGGGCTTGGTGGCTCACACCTGTAGTCTCAGAACTTTGGGAGACGAAGGCTGGAGGATCGCTTGAGGCCAGGAGTTTGAGGCCAGGCTGGGCAACATGACAAAACCCTGTCTACTAAAAATAAAAACAGCCAGGCACAGTGGCTCATGCCTATAATCCCAGCACATTGGGAGGCTGAGGCTGGGGGATCATGAGGTCAGGAGTTCAAGACCAGCCTGACCAACATGGCGAAACCCTGTCTCTACTAAAAATAGCTGGGAGTGGTGGTGGGCATCTGTAATCCCAGCTACTGAGGAGGCTGAGGCAGGAGAATCACTTGAATCCAGGAGGTGGAGGTTGCAGTGAGCCGAGATTGCTCCACTGAACTCCAGCCTGGGCAACAGAGCAAGACTCCGTCTCAAAAATAAAATAAAATAAAATAAATAAAATAAAAATTAGCCAGGTGTGGAGGTATATGCCTATAGTCCCAGCTGCTCAAGAGGCTGAGGTGGGAGGATCCCTTGAGCACAGGAGTTTGAGGTTGCAATGAGCCATGCAACCTCATGGATGACAGAGAAAAAAAAAATTAAGATTTTTAAATAGCTTTTTTTTTTCTCTGATTCTACAAATAACGTATTCTTGTTTTGTTTTGTTTTGTTTGATTTGAGACTCTGTCACCCAGGCTGGAGTACAGTGGCATGGCTCACACCTGCAATCACAACTCACTGCAGCCTTAACCTCTCCCTCTCAGACTCCCACCTCAGCCTAGTAGCTGGGACTACAGGTGCAAGCCACCATGCCCTGCTATTTTTAAAAAATATTTTGTAGAGATGGAGTCTCACTATGTTGCCTAGGCTGGTCTCAAACTCCTGGGCTTGACCGATCCTCCAGCCTCAGCCTCCCAAAGTGCTGGATTATAGGTATAAGCCAGCATGCCAGTTCCTGAATCTAGAAAGAAAGCATTCTTATTCATGGTTTGGCACATTTCCTTCCTGTCTTTTTTTTTTTGAGATGGAGTCTCACTCGGTAGCCCAAGCTAGAGTGCAGTGGTGTGATCTCGGCTCACTGCATCCTCTGCCTTCTGGGCTCCAGCGATTCTTGTGCCTCAGCCTCCTGAGTAGCTGGGACTATAGGTGCGTGTCACCATGCCCGGCTAATTTTTAGTATTTTAGTAGAGACAGGGTTTCACCATGTTGCCCAGGGTGGTCTCAAACTCCTGAGCTCAGGGATCCGCCTGCTTGGCCTCCCAAAGTGCTGGGATTACAGGTGTGAACCACCGTATGCAGCCCCTTCCTTTTTTCTGTTTAGATTTAGTGCCCCTACAAACACTGTGCCATGTTTCTTTATTTCTGTCTACACACACACACACACATACACACTTTGTTGTTTTGTTTTAACCTTGTAAGCTTAATTGCTGACCTGTGACTCCCATGGGCTATTTAACATCCATTCAATGCAATTTATTTATTTACTATTATTATTATTTTGGGGGCAGAGTCTCACTCTGTTGCTCAGGCTGGAGTGCACTGCTGCGATCTCAGCTCACTGCAACCTCCGTCTCCCGGGTTCAAGCGATTCTCCTGCCTCAGCCTCCTGAATAGCTGGGATTACTGGCGCCCACCACTATGCCCAGCTAATTTTTGTATTTTTAGTAGACATGGGGTTTCACCACGTGTCCAGGCTGGTCTCGAACTCCTGACCTGAAGTGATCTGCCTGCCTAGGCCTCCCAGAGTGCTGGGATTACCAATTGTCCCAATAGTGTCCCTGCCCCAGTCTAGTTAAGGAGCATGGCATCTACTTCTCCTGTCTCTAGTCTCCCCTAATCCAGACCTGTTGGAGGCTAAAGCAAGTCCATCTTCGATGCTGATCTGCCATGATGACCTCTGATTAACCCCTGTTCTGGGAAGGCCTCTAAGATTTCCAGTATATCTATTGTTCCCTGTGTAAGAGGCCTTATTGTAATTCCTGCCCTTAGGTCAAAACAGTCTTGATGTTACTGTACTTCAATGATCCTATACATCCCTTCAGAGTCACCCTTTCCCTAACACATATAAGCCCTGGTATTGCCGATGCTTGATACACAGACTTGGCTTCTGCTCATGAGTCCCTACTGAATGTTTTTTTTGGGGAGAAACTGTATTTGTGAGCCTCTTTCTTTGACCTCTCAGTCTCCTCGGACTTTGGGGGCAGGCTTGCACAGCTTACAGAGAAACGAGATCATTTCTCCAGGCCTGATGTTCTCTGAGAGTCGCAGCCAGTGCTGGAGACTGAGACTCTGTGGGATCTGTCTTGTTTTTTCATGACCAGATTCAGGTTGAACATTTCTGGCTGGAAATTCTACTTGAAGGAGTCTGTGTCTTTTCTCTGAGCATCACATCAGGTACCCAGGATGTCAGCTGGTCCCACTGTTGGTGGTGTTAACCTTGGTCATTTTGTTAAGGTGGTATCTGACCAACGTTATTATAAAGGTTCCTTTCTCCCCATGTAATGAATTACAGGCCTGTGGGAAGACTGTGTGCTCCATAAAGGCTTTTCGAGAAATGAAAATGTTGGAATCGTGCAACTTTGTATTATGTTTTCAGTTAGCAAATTGTGACTGTCTTCTTATATCATTAAATATTCTTCAAAAACATGATTTTTGGTGCTGCCTAAATTCCAACCTGTATGTGTGTACATTCTACTTAACTATTACCTACTAGGACGTAACCATTAGCGTGCTAACGTAAGCTCCACGACACCGCAGATTTTCATCTGTTTTACTAACTGCCGTGTTTCCAGCACTGAGAGTGGTATCTGGCATACAGAAGCTCAACAAAAATTTGTTGAATGAATGAATACGGCTCGTGTGTAATTTTTCAATATCCTAACGTCACAGCAAAGATCCTTGTAAATAAATCTTTAAAGTATTTGTTTTGTGAGAAACACAGATAATGCCTATAAGAAGGGAAATATTTATGTTGATAATTTGAAAAAATAAGAATGCAAAAATTGTACATATGCCATAATCTCCACAACATCAAGATATGCAAAGAGAACCATCTGGGAAAAAATAGAGCAAACAATTGACAGGAATTATCTCTGAAGAGTTTTAATGTATTTTCAACATTTCTCTGTATTTTCCACAATGAGAACATATTGCTTGTATGCAAAGAAGCAGCAGCACCTTTTTCTTTTTAAAGTTAGTTTTGCAAGTCAAGAGTCATAATAACTGGGGGTACAAAAACTGGTTAAAAACCAAATTCAAGTTTAGGCCACACTGACTGTAGGAGTCTCGGTGGACTTGCAGGGGCCCCAGGATGCTGGGCTAGGCTGATTACATTTAAGATATCAGTTTCCCTTCCTCGTGTCACATTTTAAAAGCGATATTGTCTAACTGGTGCCTGTCTAAAGGACAGTGGCTAGTTGGTATGGCGTCTGGAAATTGTGTTACTGTTAACACTTAAGGAACTGGGAGCATATCTCCTCCAGCAGAAGACTGGGGGAATTAAAAGTTTCTTTCCATTTTTAAAGAGTCATCAAATAGCAAAGTGAAGATTTTTATTTTATGCAGTTTTAGAAGAAAGGCCTCAAGAAGGCAGCTTTTTTAGTCTAGTAAATGAGAAATACTTTTTTTTTTTTTTTTTTTTTTAGACGAAGTCTCATTCTGTCACCCAGGCTGGAGTGCAGTGGCATGATCTCAACTCACTGCAACCTCTGCCTCCCAGGTTCAAGTGATTCTCCTGCCTCAACCTCCCAAATAGCTGGGACTACAAGCACACATCACCACATCCAGCCAATTTCTGTAATTTTAGTAGAGATGGGGGTTTCACCATATTGATCAGGCTGGTCTTGAACTCCCGAACTCAGGTGATCCACCTGCCTCAGCCTCCCAAAGTGCTGGGATTACAGACGTAAGCCACTGCGCCCAGTGACTTTTTTTTCGAGACAGAGTTTTGTTCTTGTTGCCCAGGCTGGAGTACAGAGGCTCGATCTTAGCTCACTGCAACCTCCATCCCTCGACCCCCACCCCACTCTGGTTCAAGCGATTCTCCTGCCTCAGCCTCCTGAGTAGCTGGAATAACAGACGCCTGCCACCACACCTAGCTAATTTCTGTATTTTTAGTAGAGACAAGGTTTCACTATGTTGGCCAGGCTGGTGTTGAACTCCTGACCTCAGGTGATCCACCTTCCTTGGCCTCCCAAAGTGCTGGGATTACAGGCATGAGCCACTGTGCCCGGCCCCTCAAGGAAGACTTTCCTTTTTTTTTTTTTTTGAGACAGAGTCTCACTCTTGTTGCCCAGGCTGGAGTGCAATAGCGCGATTTCGGCTCACCGCAACCTCCACCTCCCAGGTTCAAGTGATTCCCCTGTCTTAGCCTCCTGAGTAGCTGGGATTACAGGCATGAGCCACCACGCGTGGCCAATTCTTGTATTTTTTAGTAGAAACGGGGTTTCTCCATGTTGGTCAGGTTGGTCTCGAACTCTCGACCTCAGATGATCCGTCTGCCTCAGCCTCCCAAAGGGCTGGGATTACAGGCGTGAGCCACTGTGCCCGGCAAGGAAGGAAGACTTTCTTAACGATTCATCATATAGCAGAAAATGAAAACGTTCCCTAGAAAGGAGTGGACACCAGGTGGCCTCTCACAGGGGCACAGGGCAGGAGTTGTTGAAGCAGTTAGGAGGTAACAGAGATGCCTGCCCTGGGGGCATGTGGCATGTTTGGTGTGGCCACTTCCAGAATCCTCCATGAACCTGCCTGCAACCCCCGCCCCCAGAAATGCAGCCTCTTCCGAGACAGAGGAATGGTCAGGGTCTCCTGGTGCCTGCCTCCCCCTTTATTCAGGTCTTTTCCTCAGGGCCAGCTCCCCAGAAAATTCATCCCATACCTCATCACTTCCTCCCCATTCTCTGGTCCTGCTTTAGTTTTCTTCCTAACACTCTTCCTGAGGGACACATTGTTACCTGTTAACTCATTTCCTTCTGTTTGTCCCCTCTAACAAGCTTGATGTAAGGATGGAAGGGCCTTACTGTCCTGGTCCCTGGGGCAAACCAGTGTTCACAGATCCTAGACCAGTGACTGCTGTGCAGCAGGCCTACCATATTTGTTCAATGGACGAATGATTCCCGAAAGAAATAAAGCACAGAGTTCAGAGGTGGCCTTGGGAAAAAAATTTCAACAATGTCAAAAATTAATTGTGGAATATCCATCAATGGATGAATGGGTAAGCTAAATGTGGAATATACGTACAATGGAATATTATTATTCAGCCATAAGAAAGAAGGAAATTTGGCTGGGCACCGTGGCTCACGCCTGTAATCCCAGCACTTTGGGAGGCCGAGGTGGGCAGATCATTTGAGGTCAGGAGATCGAGACCATCCTGGCCAACATGATGAAACCCCATCTCTAATAAAATACAAAAACAATTAGCCAGGTGTGGTAGCGCGTGCCTGTAATCCCAGCTACGGGGGTGGGGGGGTGGGGTGGGGGGGGTGGGGGGGTGGGGGGGGGGGGGGGGTGGGGGGGTGGGGGTGGGGGGGGGGGGGGGGGGGTTCGGGGCTGAGGCAAGGGAATCGCTTGAACTTGGGAGGCAGAGGTTGCCGTGAGCCGAGATCGCGCCACTGCAATCCAACCTGGCGACAGAGAGAGACTACGTCTCAAAAAGAAAAAAAATAAAAAAAGGAAAGAAGGAAATTCTGACATATGCCACAACATGGATGGACATGAGGACATTGTGCTAACTGAAATAAGACGGTCACAAAAAGGCAAATAATGTATGATTCCACTTACACGTGGTCCTTAGAGTACCCTCATTTACAGACTAAGGAGAATGGTGGATGCCAAGGGCTGGGAGGAGGAGAGAATGCGGAGTTAGTGTTTACCGGGTATGGAATTTCCATTTGAGAAGATGAAAAAGTCCTGGAGACGGATGGTGGTTGCACAAGAATGTGAATGTACTTAGTGCAACAGAACTGTACACTTGAAAACAGTTAAGATGGTAAGTTTTACGTTATGTGTACTTTACCACAATTAAGAAAAATTAATTATGGGTAGTAGAGAGAATGTGGTCTTCCTTTTTTTTGTTGTTTTGTTTTGTTTTTCCAAGTCTTTGCTATGAGAATGTGGTCTCCCAAACTTACGGTAGGAAATGTCAAGAATAACCTAAAGGCTGACAATAGCATTTCAAAGGTCGCGACTGATCAGAGAGGCTATTTCATCAGGCTAGACTAGCTCAATAGTGACTTCTTCCAGGAGGAGAACCGCTGGAGAGAGAACTGAGCAGTGAGGAATGCGAACTTGTTCGGTTAAGTTTGACTTTCTGCTTTAACGAGAGGCTTCCCGAGTCCCTTAACGAGATCCCCTCCCACAAGTGGCACTCCAGGTCTCTCCGCCTCCCTGTCGTGTCCCCGCCCGCCGGGCCACAGCAATGGACTCCCAGGAGGCAGAGGCGGCGCGGGCGGGGCGGGTGGGGGAAGGGCGAGGACTTACTCTTCCTTTCCTCCTCCGCCGGGGCCCGCCCCAGCCCTGGCCCCGCCCAGGCTCTCTGGCTCCGCCTCCTCCTCACGACCCCGCCCCGGCACATTGGCCCCACCGCCCACTCGGCCCCGCCCCGGGGTCCTGGCCCCACCTCCGCCACCCGGCCCCGCCCCGCTCCCGGCGGACTGAGAGCAGGAAGCGCGCGGTGTCTCCGCTGATGCCGCGTTCGGAAAGGTGTGGAGGGGGCTGGGGGCGCAGGTAGTGGTCAGGCTGCGTCTCCTGCCCGCCCAGCCACCTGCAGCCCTGGCCCCACCCCGCCGCTTTGGGCCACTCACGCTCGCGGCCGCCCCCGCCCCGAGCGCCAGCTCGGGGCTCCGCTGCTCTGGCCTGGAAGGCGGGGCCGGCTGCGCGGCGTCATGCATATGCATGAGCGGCGCGGCGGCGGCTCCATTGTGCCCTCGGAGCGGGCGGCGGCGCGATGGCGCGGGTGGCGGCGGCCCCGGGGCGGCGGGCGGCGCAGAGGGCGGGCTGAGCGCATGGAGCGGCGCGGGCCGGGGGCCGCCACGGCGAGGGGCCGGGCCAGGCCGGGCGGAGGTGAGCGGGGCCCTGGGGGTGGCCCCTGGCAACGCCGCCCGCGGGCAGGTGCGGGCCGGCGGGGGCGGGCAGGTGCTGCAGGTGCGGGCCGGCAGGTGCGGGCGGGCAGGTGTAGCCGGTCCCCCGGGGTGCGCCGGTCCCGCTGCGGCGCCACCGTAGGGTACGCAGCCGGGCTGGGGCTGGAGGCTCTGCCGCCCACCTGCCGGCACCTGCCACGCGTGCGTCGTGGTCTTGGTCAGGCTCGGCCCCGTGGGCGTCAGGGTCGTCCAGCCCTCCCCTGAGTCTTTGTTGGAGGCTGGCCGAGGGGTGTAAGCGGCCCTCGAGGTTCTCCTGAGCGGTGAAGGCTGGCCAGGCCTTCGCTCCAACCTGATCGTTCCTGGCTCTGGGGCCAGGCAGTCTCACCTTCATGATACGCCCCTCTGCTCCCACTTACGTGCCCACCAGCAGGGCGATGTGGGGGCCCGCCGAGGCAGTCACCAGCCGGCGGAGGAGCTGTTCCGCTCCTGGGCTGAACGACGCTGACCTGCTAGCCCCCAGCTGGCAGTTTTGATGGGGACACCCCTTTCCAAACTGGACATAATGAAGCTCAGGCGTGAGGATGCCCTGCTCCCCTGAGGTACCTTGTCTTCCCTAGTGCCCTGTTCCGGCAGGTGTCCTTCACCGTGACACCCCCCCCCCACCGTGCCTTGTTTAACCCTCCACCTACCCTGTCTCTTCCCCCATTCCCTGGACCCTCTACCCTGCAGTGCTCTGCTTCCCCTTCTCCCTAGGGTACCGTCTTTCCAGTATTACAGAACATCCATGGTGGTGTCTTTAATTTGTGTCATCACAGATTTCACAGGGACACACACAGAACATGTGACTTGGTCTGAGACCGTGGTGATTACGGATAGGATGGACACAGACTCACCACCAAGTTCTGACAAGCTAGAACCAGAGGGCATCCCTTGATGCTTAGTGTGGAAACAGGAAAAGTGAAGGAACCTTAACTTCCAGGGGTACTGACCTCTAGCCTTTGTCATGCCTAGGGGGTAGTAACAAGCTGGAAGTGTAAATGAGGAGAACAAGTGGGTGACAGCTGCCAATGCAGATTTCTGAAGGACAGGCCTAAGATGTTTTCGGAGCATCCTGATGATTGGGATTGAGCTCTCAAGGGCTGATGACATGAAGGTGGTCATGTGTCCTCAGGCCTAGGATGCCACCAGATACCCGTCGTACACATTGTAAACTGATGCCAGGTTAAGGTTGTTCCTTCAGCCATTCACTGAAATGTCTCATGCCTGGGCCATTGCTTATTCCTGGACTTTTTGATGAACTCTGCATCTTGACTTAGCCCCACACTGAGGCAGTTTAGTATTGTGGCCTTACAGATAGAGGGGCAGGACTTCTGGGTACCTGTACATGTGAGCACCTTACGTTTTGCTACCAAGGACCCTGCTCCTGCCCCATTTCAGAGCCATCATTTCTTCGACACCCTTTGACTCCACTGTCACTTAGGTTGGATCCGGATTCTGACCCCTCAACCTTGGAGACAGTCCTGATTTGTGACCTATTGAGAAGGGTTGCCTGCCACAGGGTCCACTCGCTGGTCCTGCTCCTACCTTACTAGGCAGGCAGAGAGGTGGCATGGAACAAGGCTCAGGAGGTTAACCAGGAGACTTAGGGGTGCAGCGGCTCTGGGACACTTGGGGAAGAAAGGTCTGGGTAGTGAGTTCTATAGCTCTATGTCTAGAGGAAGATGTGATCTGACCCCTAAAAAGCCTTGTGACCTTCTAGACTGACCTTGTCCATCTGTCACGGGGTCCTAGCTTCAAGCTGGAGTTAGTGTACAAAGAAAGCCCCAGGTGATAAGCCCCTTTGTGGGCATGGGCCTTGCATGATCTGGGATCCGAGTTCCAGGCTCCAGGCTTGTTCTCAGCCCAGAATCAGAGCCAGGGGATGGGAGGAGGATCTGCACACACAGAACACAGAACGCTTCCCTATGGTCAGGAGCAGAGGGTCAAGGATACCAGACCTGGAGACTGGGAGTCTTCCCAGAGAGACTGTCCTCAGAGAGGACACCAGAGGCATGAGTTCGGGTCGGCAGGAAATCCCCCTGTGCAGTGAAGAGTAAGCTCAGAGGGAACTGGAAATCTTTGTGGTCTCTGTCCACAGCAGAGAAGCATCAAGGGTGGAATTCCCCAAGCCCATGTGACATAGGAGCCTGCTGTGGGCTCCTCCCCTCCCTGTACCTGGCCTATGCCCCATCTCTCCAGCTCTCTGCATTTCCTAGAACTGAGGCTCTCAAACTATAGTTTGAGACCAGCTCCTGGTCCAGCAGCAGCAGTAGCTACAAACTTGTTAGAAATTCCGGGCTTAGGCCCCAGCCTGTCCTACTGATTTTAGGTGGGGCTGGGCATCCTCTCATCACCAGCTGCAAGCTGGCTTTGATGTGCTGCCGCTGGGGAACTGCTGCCCTAGGTGACCTAAAAGGGAGTTCTGCATCAAGTGCTGCCTGCCCTCTGAGGCCTTTGACCGGGGCGGGGGAGGGGGCACATCTGCTTGCCTGCCAGATTCCCTCCCTGTGCTTCTTGGGACAGCAAAGTGGCCAGGCCAACCCAGCCAACTCTCCAGCGGGGAAGAATGGTCACAGCAGTTCTGCGGAGACAGAAGGCTGGTGGTAGCAGTTGTATTGTAATTAAACTTTTTGTTTTGAGATTATTGGCTGGACAGAGTGGTGCACACCTGTGTTCCCAGCACTTTGGGAGGCTGAGGTGGGCAGATCACTTGAGGTCAAGAATTCAAGACCAGCCTGGCCAACATGGTGAAACCCCATCTCCACTAAAAACAGAAAAATTAGCCGGGCATGGTGGTGCACACCTGTAGTCCCAGCTACTCAGGAGGCTGAGGCAGGAGAATTGCTTGAACCTGAAAGGCGGAGGTTGCAGTGAGCTGAGATCACACCACTGCATTCCAGCCTGGGTGACAGAGCAAGATTCCATTTCAAAAAAACAAATTGTAGATTCATGTGCATTGTAAGAAATGACACAGATTCATTCTATCCTTTACTCAGTTTTTGTCAATGGTAACATCTTGGAAAATCTAGTGCAACATTGCACCAGGACACTACATTGATACAGTAAAGAGGTTACAGCCTGTTGCCTTTTATTTTTATTTATTTATTTTTAGCCAGAGTCTTGCTCTGTTGCCCAGACTGTAGTGCAGTGGCGAGATCTCAGCTCACTGCAACCTCTGCCTCCTGGCTTCAAACGATTCTCCTGCCTCAGCCTCTCAGGTTGCTGGGATTACCATGCCCGGCTAATTTTTATGCTTTTAGTAGAGACAGAGTTGGCCAGGCTGATCTCGAACTTCTGATCTCAAATGACCCGCCCACCTCCGCCTCCCAAACTGCTGAGATTATAGGCATGAGCCTGGTGCTCGGCCTGTTGCCTTCTTATATTCACACCCACTTTTCTCCTGCCAAAATGATAGAAACGGAGAAGAGATGAGTACTTTTTTCTCCCTTACCCCCACCTTTAACCCCTGGCAATCACTAATCTGTTCTCCATTTCTTTAATTTTGTGTCAAGAATGCTAAATAAAGGAATCATACACCCTGTAGCCTCTTGGGATTGGCTTTTTCCACTCAGCATAATTCTCTGGAGATTCATCCAGGTTGTTGCGTGTTATCAGTAGTTCATTCCTTTATATTGCATCTGGGCTATGGATGTACCACAGCTAGTTTAACTATTTATCCATTGAAAGACATCTGGGCTGTTGCCATTCTATGGCTATTACGAATAAAGCAGTTATAAACATTTGTGTACAGGTTTTTATGTGAATATAAGTTTTTATTTCTCAGATAAATGTCTACAAGTGCAGTTACTGGGTCATAGTAGGGTAGCTGTGTGCTTAGTTCCATATGATACAGCCAGACTGCTTTCCAGAGTGGCTGTACATTTTATATTCCCACTAGTAATGTGTGAGAGATCCAGTTTCTCCTTGCCAGCATTTAGTGATGTCACTATTTTTTATTTTAGCCATTCTGATGGATGTATAGTGATATCTCACTGTGGTTTTAATTTGCATTTCCCCACTGACTAGTGATGCTGAGCATCTTTTCATATGCTTATTTGCCATCTGTATATTCTCTTTGGCAAAGTGTCTCTTTATGTTTTTTGCTTATTTGCTAATTGGAGTTTTTTATTGTAAGTTTTTTTTAGTTTTGAGAATTCTGTATTTTATTTTTATTTTAAATCATGGTTCACTCTGTCATCCAGGCTGGAGTATAGTGGCAAGACCATGTCTCACTCCAGCCTCTACCTTCTGGGGTCAAGTGATCCCCCCATTGCAGCCTCCTGAGAAGCTGGGACCACAGGTACTTGCCACCACACCCGGCTAATTTTTAAATTTCTTGAGGAGATGGCATCTCACTACGTTGCCCAGGCTGTTTTTGAACTCCTGGGATCAAGCAGTCCTCCTGCGTCAGCCTTCCAAAGTGCTAGGATTATAAGTGTGAGCCACTGTGCCTGGCTGAAAATTCTTTGTATGTTCTAGAGACTAGTTCTTTGTTGGATATGAAGCTTGCAAATATTTCTCCTGGCCGGTAACTTATCTTTTCATCCTCTTGGCAGGGCCTTTCACAGAGGAAATACTTAATTTTGATGAAGTCCGGTTTATCAATTTTTTTCTTTTTTGGATCATGCTTTTGGTATCGGGTCTAAGAACTCTGTCGCCTAGATTGCAAAGATTTTCTTCTATGTATTTTCCTGAACATTTTATAGATTTATGTTTTATAGTTAAATCTGTAAACCATTTTGAATTACTTTCTGTATAAGGTGTGAGGTTCAGGTGTTTTTTTGTTTGTTTGTTTGTTTTGATGCCCAGTTGCTCCATCGTCCCCACACCACTGGTTGGAAAGGCTGCCCTTACTCCTTTGAAATGCTCTTGCACCTTTGTCAGACATCATTGTGGCCTATTTATGCAGATCGGTTTCGAATTCTCTGGTCTTGCCTATCGGTCCATGGTTCTGTTCCCCTGTTGGTACCACATAGTTTTGATTACCATATCTATATTCTAAGTCCTAAAATCTGTATGTGGCTGCTCAAGGCCCCACCCGGCAGATCTGGGAAGGAGATTCTGGCTGTTGGTAGGTTGCTCTGTCCCCCCAACGTCACTGTTTCCGAGTCAGGCTGTGGGACTGAGATTGCCAGCCCTGCCTTGCCTAGCTGGGCCATCTCAGCTCCCAGGTCTGTCCTGGCCCAGAGTCCAGGTGCCTGGAGCCTTCTGGAGCCATCAGCCCCTGTTTTTTCTCACCCCTGCTTCCTGGGCAGGACTTGATGGGGGGCGGGGTAAGGGGAGGAGCCTATGGGAATCAAGTCTTGCCTCCCCTGAGGGTGTGAGGAAGTCTAGACCACTGCCCTCTCCCTCTTCCCTAATTGGTACCTCCCCAGTCTCAGTGCTTGCTGGTGGGAAGATCCAGTGAAAAGCCACATGCTCAGGCTCCCCAAGCAGAGTTCTCAGTTCTATGTCTCACCTGCTCTGGGGCCCTGGGCATACAGGTCACCCTCAGAAGCTCCAGGTCTGTATTTTGAGGGGTGAGGCTGTTGCTACCTCCATTGGTGAGGCCCCTGGTTAGTACAAGAAATGGCAGCCTAGATGAAAGTGGGGCCACCCTCTCCTGGGGCAGGGAGAGGCCTTGTGAGTGCTGCGATGGCAAGATGGCAGCAACGGTCAGCACACCTCAGGGGTGGGGGTGTGTGTGTGTGTGTGTGTGCATGTGTGTGTGTGTCAGCCTTGCAGCCCCTAAAAGGCAGTGATATCCAAGGTGAGCATGCCCCTGCCTTCCCGGGGGACTCCTGAGAAACAGTTGAAATGGCCTCTCACACACCCACTGCTTGGGCTGTGCCATAGCCAATGTGCCTCTGTGGACAGCCCAGGCAGGCAGCAGTGGATGTGGCAGGTGGTCTTGAGAGTGTCAGGACCCAAGGTAGTACCAGTGAAGGCCCTTTGGGGACAGTCCAGAGACAGGGCCCCAGGGGATGTCTGGGCCCGCTTTGGTAAGGGGCTTGCTTGTGGCAGTGTGGGAAGGCGTGGCACTCAGAGGCAGCCTAAAGGTGTGGTCACTTCCATGGCTTGTTTACTCAACGGGGAGAGTAAACTTAGCATAGCATGTAGAAGTCCCATGGTGCCAGCACTATGGTCCTGCGAGTGTCCACCTGCTGCATTCCTCTCTGACACACCCCCTCTGCTGCCCTTTCCTGAGCACCAGGTCCCCAGGGTCCACTCAGCCCCATCTTGCAGAGTCACTTCAGCGTCCCCCAAGCCCCCTGCTTAGAAACACTGGCCAAGTCAGTCCCTGCCAGGTCTGTGAGTGCCCACCCTCCATCTATTGTGTGTGTCCCTGCCTTCTCCTATTGAGCACTCCCTGGGGGTGTCATGGATGGGCCAGTGGGTCTGCCTGCCTGGCCCCTATGACCATATCAGCTTCAGGCAGCCCCCACTTGGTGGAATCTGGGTCAGTTCTGAGGTCCCCTTCCCTGGAGCCCTTCTGCTGCCCTGAGGAGGGCTCTCTTGGTGGGAGGGGCTGCCAGCCAGGTCCCGGGTTATGGGCCAACACCCTATTTCAGGAGGTATCCTGCACATCCCTCCCAAGGCCAGGATGGAGGGTTATTGGTTGACCACTGCACTCTCCTCCTTGGCTTTCCCAGCCCCTGGCCTCCAGAACTGCCTGTGCCTCTACCTGGGCTACTCAGGGTAGGTAAGACCTTGAGCAGGGAGTCGGCCCACCCCCACTGGCCCTCTGTCCTTTACCCCAGGGCCTTCTGGGCGGTTCCTGACTACTGGCTCCTCTCTAAATCCCAGTTTCCACAGGGTGGCTAAGATTGTCCCTGACTTTATATGGATATCCAGCCCTTGGTGTGAGCAGGAGAGTGGGGAAAGTATTTGGAATCAGGAAGGCTGTCTCTAAGGTTGATCCAGTGACTCTGGGTGGCAGGGCCTGGATCAGAAAGGGTTCATGCTGGCTGCCAAGCTGGGTTTGTGGGGGCAGAGCATCCCCAGAGTGGGTGGGGTGGGCCAGTGCCAGGCTCCTCCACTGCCTTGCCTGCCATCGGAGCCCAGGTGTCCTTTATTGAGAAAGGGGTGGGGTCTGGTGGTACTGGGGTCCTTCCACCCTGCTGAAAGGGTCTCCTGGCTGCATCTCAGCTAACATCCCTTCCCTCCTGTCGGGCAGCCAGAGCAGCTGAGTTCCAGATAAACACTGTCAGACCCGGCCTGTAGGCTGCTCCATTGCCAATGAATTCCATGAACCCCATGAAACCTGCCCTGCCCCCCGCGCCACACGGGTGAGTGTGGGCCCCTCTGCCTGCCCCTCAGGTCCTGGGGTTGGGGGTGGCATTTCTGGAAGGTCCTGGACTCTTGGGCACCAATGGCTTCCTGACCCAGGCCTCAGCAGCCTCTCTCCCTGCAGTGATGGTTCATTCGCGTACGAGTCTGTGCCTTGGCAGCAAAGCGCCACTCAGCCGGCTGGATCACTGTCTGTGGTCACTACTGTGTGGGGAGTTGGCAACGCGACACAGAGCCAGGTAAGCACCCACTGGGGCCCCATCCCCAAGTAGACAGAGCCTCCCAGCAGTGGGCAGTGCTTAGTGCCTCCTTAAAGCTCTGAGAGGCTGAGAGGTGAGAACGGAGAGGCTGAGGCATGACATGAAGATGGAGCCTCCTGAGTCCCCTAAATCTTTGGACACTGGTTCTCTTTCCACACCCGCTGTGGGATTTTCTTCTCCTGTCTTCACCTAGCCTTCACAGAATGCCCCGACCTACCTGTGGACAGCTGCTTTCCCTGCTTCTGTGTGATACCCCGTCCCCTCCACCGATCCCCCAACCCGCTTGCCAGGGTTTCTAGCACTTTGGAGCTGCTGCATGAAGCATGTTGTTTGGCTGGTTCCCTTTGGTGATTCCTGCTTCCTCATAGGTTTTGGGGAACCCCATGGGCCCTGCAGGGAGTCCCTCTGGCGGCTCCATGATGCCTGGTGTGGCAGGGGGCAGCTCCGCCTTGACCTCCCCACAGTGCCTGGGACAGCAGGCGTTTGCTGAAGGTGGCGCCAACAAGGGCTACGTGCAGCAAGGCGTGTACAGCCGCGGGGGCTACCCTGGGGCCCCCGGCTTCACCACCGGGTAAGCAGGTCCCGTCACCTGGCAGGTGTGCTAGGAGCCATCAACCTGGCAGGCACCTCAGGGCTGTGGCGCTGATCAGCTGGACATTGCCTCTCTGCTTCCCACCAGCTCCAACAGCTGTAATGGAGGGTTTAGAAAGAACGGGCTCCCCGTGGGTGCTGCATGCCTCTGGGGTGAGCATGGTCCTGGCCCTCATGAGCCTATGCAGACAGCGTGGCAATCCTGTGTCTCCTGCAGGTATGCAGGCGGACCGGGGGGCCTGGGCCTCCCCTCACACGCTGCAAGACCCTCCACTGACTTCACGCAAGCGGCAGCTGCTGCCGCAGTGGCTGCTGCTGCCGCCACTGCCACCGCCACGGCCACAGCCACCGTGGCTGCTCTCCAGGAGAAGCAGAGCCAGGAGCTGAGCCAATATGGAGCGGTGAGCCCCCTCAGCAGCTCCTCCCACATGGCAGCCAGCCTGAGGGCCTGGGAGGAGGTACTCATCCAGGCCGTGGGCTCCAGGGACAAGCATGGAATACGCCAGGGCTCACGAGGCCAGTAAAAGAGAGCTGTGTGGGAAGAAGTGAGGGTCTGAGGGGAGGTTTCTGGGCTGTCCTGTGAAAGCGGGTGGTGCCCACCCTGGTGGATGGGTGGGTGGTGTCTCTATCTTGTGGAGCCCTTTGTGGGTGGGGCCTGGACCATTCTTCTTTATTCTTTTCCTAGATGGGGGCCGGACAGTCTTTTAACAGCCAGTTTCTGCAGCATGGAGGTCCCCGGGGGCCTAGTGTCCCCACTGGCATGAACCCTACTGGCATGGGAGGGGTGATGGGCCCCTCCGGCCTCTCCCCGATGGCTTTGAACCCCACCCGGGCAGCAGGAATGGCACCCTTGTATGCAGGGCAGCGCCTGCCTCAACATGGGTATCCTGGGCCTCCCCAGGCCCAGCCACTGCCCCGACAGGGGGTCAAGAGAACCTACTCTGAGGTGAGTGTCCAGGTCACCTAGTTTGGGGCCTTGGGTACCAACTCCCTCACCCAGGCACCCTTTAGAGCTGTGGTAAAGAATAGACTTCTGCCGGGTGCGGTGGCTCACGCCTGTAGTCCCTGTACTTTGGGAGGCTGAGGAGGGCGGAGCCCTTGAGCTCAGGAGTTTGAGACCAGCCTGGGCAACATGGCGAAACCCTGTCTCCACAAAAATTAGCCTGGTGTGGTGGCACGTAGATCGTCTGAGCCCAGAAAGTCGAGGGTGCAGTGAGATGTGATTGCTCCCCTGCACTCCAGGCTGGGCAACGGGAGTGAGACCCTGTTTCAAAAACAAGAGCAAAGGCCAGGCTCAGTGGTTCACACCTGTAATCCCAGCACTTTGGGAGGCCGAGGCAGGCAGATTACTTGAGGTCAGGAGTTCGAGACCAGCCTGGCCAACGTGGTGAAACCCCATCTCCACTAATAATACAAAAAATTAGATGGGTGTGGTGGTGCGCACCTGTAATCCCAGCTACTTGGGAGGCTGAAGCAGGAGAATCACTCAAACCTGGGAGGTGGAGGCTGCAGTGAGCCAAGATCGTGCCACTGCACTTCAGCCTGGGTGACGAAATGAGACTGTTTCAAAAAAAAAAAAAAAGGCTTCTGCGTGTGAGAACTGCCTATGCCAGACAGTGTCACAGCAGAATCTTCAAGGGGACCAAGAAATCTTCATTCCTCCAACCCTGCCACACATGAGACTCTGCTTTCCTTCTGGAACCAGCTCCCCTGATGCCTCTTTTCTCCCCTCGGGCATTTTGCCTCTTGTTCAGGTGTATCCAGGGCAGCAGTATCTGCAAGGAGGCCAGTACGCACCCAGCACCGCCCAGTTTGCACCCAGCCCCGGGCAGCCCCCTGCCCCCTCCCCCTCCTACCCTGGGCACAGGCTGCCCCTGCAGCAGGGCATGAGCCAGTCCCTGTCTGTGCCCGGCCCCACGGGACTGCACTACAAGGTAGGGCAGGCTCCTCCAGGCCCTGTGCCGGGCTCCTTGCTGAGTGCTGTGGGACACAGGGGACCTTGGGGCAGTCCTGTCCTCGAGAGTGACAGGGTGGCTAAAGCGGGCAGCAGAGTGTGTGGGTCCATGTGTGCTAATGTACCATAGCTCTGTAGGAGATGGGGGGGTGTTGTGGGATCCTGACCAGTGCAGGAGCAGCTTCGGGGGTTTGGGATCTAGTTCCAAAAGTACCCTCTACAACATTTGTATGTCTCGGGGGTATCCAGTGCAGGGAGCAGCAGGCAGGTACCCAAGACATTTGAACGTCCTTTATGGAAAAGTGTCCTCATTTCTTCTGCTCACTGCAGAGAAATCCAGTGAGAAGACAGGCCCTTGCTGCTGGCCATGCACCCTTTCTGGATGCATGGGCAGAGCACACCTCCCTAGAAGCCTGGGTGCACCGGGTGGTGCAGCTGGAGGGAGGAGAGGGGGAGGGCTTAGTGCGCCTTTGTCTTTTCAGCCCCTCTGACCTGTGTGATCACTTTCCTCTGTGGCTATGATTGCTTTAAGTAGTGTTACTTGTAGATTATTTGGAAAATACAAGAGAGTGTAAAGAAGACCGTGTATGGCGGGCTTCTAGAATCAGGTCCAGGGGGCCCAACTGGGGTCAGGCTGGAGCCCCAGGTGCATGCGGTTTTCTCTCCCGCAGCCCACAGAGCAGTTCAACGGGCAGGGCGCCAGCTTCAACGGGGGCAGCGTCGGCTACAGCCAGCCCGGCCTGAGTGGGGTAGGGGGCCTGGCTGGGCGGATGGGCCGGGAGGCTCACAGGGTGGGCGAATGGAGAGAGGGTGACTGGGCAGGCACCCCTAGGGCTGCCTCCTGCCCACCTCTGTTTTCATGGTTCCCAGTGGGCGCTCTGTGAACAGACTTTACCCCATCCAGCCCGGCATTCTGCCTTGACTGTTTGTGCTCCACTCTACAGCCTACCCGTTCCATCCCGGGCTATCCCAGTTCCCCACTGCCAGGGAACCCCACACCACCCATGACCCCAGGCAGCAGCGTCCCTTACATGTCACCAGGCCAAGAGGTCAAGTCCCCCTTCTTGCCTGATCTCAAGCCCAGCCTCAACTCCTTGCATTCGTCGCCCTCTGGTGAGTCTATGCTCTCTAGGGACAACAGGGTGACAAGGCCAGGGTGGGCATGAGGGAATCACAGGACTCCAGAGAGTCCTGTAGGAGCTTGGGGGACAGGGGGTAGCTGCCATATCCCTAAGAAAAGGGCTGGGTGTGGTGGTTCACAGTCATATATCCCAGCATCTTGAGAGGCTGAGCACAAGAGTTCAAGGTTATAGTGAGTATGATCTTGCCACTGCACTTCAACCTGGGTGACAAACTGACACCCTGTCTTAAAAAAAAAAGCCAAGGATTCCATCTTCTTAACGATAAGTCGCTTAGTGCCAAGCCTTCACCTTCTTTTTTCTGTTTGTGGCTTTCTTTGCAAACTGTTGGAGGCTGTGAGTCTTCTTGCTAGAAAAATACCCCTGTGCACAAAATTTTGTATATAATTTCAGGGGATTATGAACCCCCAAAGCCCATTCCGGGGAGACCACAGCAGCAAAAGTTGGGATTGTAGAACTCTAAATGAAGCTGTAGGGCAACTGCAGGTGGCTCTCATACATCTTGGCCTCCCAGTCTCTGAAAGCACTGGAAACGCCTTTTGTCTGGGTTGGGGACATGTTCCCCTATTATGGTTTAAGGGACACTGGGCCAGGCTGCCAAGGCAGGAGGCAATATCCAGGCCTCAGGAGAGATACTGCCCATGGCCCTAGCCTTAGGGCACCACTCAGGCCTGCCAAGCAGTGCCCGACAGGAGGAACTCCTTTCACCAAGGTCCCTGCAGTGAATGTGGCTAGGGAGCCACTGTCCTCCTTGAGTGGCACAAGACACACCCGCTGGGGCAGCCCAGCTCACAGCTAGTGGCCTCTGCTTCCAGGAAGCGGGCCTTGTGACGAGCTGCGGCTGACCTTCCCTGTGCGCGATGGGGTGGTCCTGGAGCCCTTCCGCCTGCAGCACAACCTGGCTGTGAGCAACCACGTCTTCCAGCTGCGAGACTCAGTCTACAAGACCCTGATGCTGAGGTGAGCTCCGCCTGGCCCCATCTGACCCCTACGTGGCCCTGTTCCTCCTCCCACACTTTCAGAGCCCCTTTTCTGGGTGTCCACCCATCTTCCTGAGCAGGCCTGACCTAGAGCTGCAGTTCAAGTGCTACCACCACGAGGACCGGCAGATGAACACCAACTGGCCAGCCTCGGTGCAGGTCAGCGTCAACGCCACACCACTCACCATCGAGCGCGGCGACAATAAGACCTCGCACAAGCCGCTCTACCTGAAGCACGTGTGCCAGCCAGGCCGCAACACCATCCAGATCACCGTCACCGCCTGCTGCTGCGTGCGTGCCCCTGCGGCGCCTTGGGGGTGGAGCCGTGGGACGGGGCAGGGTATGGGCGGGGCCTGGGCCGGCCACACAGTGGGAGCGGAGCCAGGACCTGGGCGGCACGGGCTGCAGCACCATCAGATCCTGCGGCCGCCTGCTGTAGAATGCGCGACCTCTTTGTGGGTGGAGAGCAGGCCGTGGGGGCTTTACTTTTTCAGAAAAATGCGTTGCTTCTCCTTGTTACTGCCTTGTATTTCCATTTTAATCTGTCATCCTTGCCCTTTAAGAAAAGGGATCCAGTAATACACTCTAGCTGTTTTCCAGTTAGAATAAATTGACTAGATATGATGCACACATTAATTATGTAGGAGAAACCAGGCTGTGCAGAAAGCTCATGGAGCTCGGAGTCCCCGGCCGATCAAGCATTACCGGGTTCTAGCAAGCATCAGGGTCACTCTTGGGCTAGAGGAGAAACACACAGCTTATGAGTGCACTCGTCAGCTTGTGCGTGAGGGCCTTGGGGACAGGGCGGCCACACATCACATTCTCTGGGATGTGGCAGATGTCAACATAGACCCAGCATCTGTGACTGTGGATGTGCAAGCAGGGGGACGTTCAAGGGGACTTGAGGTGATTCTCTTGATGGAGAGGGGGTGACTGGGTGGTGTTAGACAGCAGGCAGGATGCTCAGCACAGCTGTAGAGACGGATACAAGTGTGGGCAGGGGCACTGAGGCCAGGTTCACCGGGGCTCCCCAGGAAAGGCTACCAGATGGGGCCAACTGAGGAGTGTGGCAGGCTAACCTTAACCCCCCACCCCCAGCCCATGCTGCCGTCAGCCTCATCCCTTCCCCACCTGGCAGACCCTGACACACACCCCAGCACACCCTTTCCCTGACCAAGGTGGCCCGTGGCTTGAGTCCCCCCAGTGACATCCTCCTGTTGTGTTGCAGTCCCACCTCTTCGTGCTGCAGCTAGTGCACCGCCCGTCGGTCCGCTCGGTGCTGCAGGGCCTCCTCAAGAAGCGCCTCCTGCCTGCCGAGCACTGCATCACCAAGAGTGAGTGGCCCCGGCCCCAAAGCTGCTGAGCAGCCATGCTCCCTCTGTCTGGCCCATGCCCAAGCTGAACATTGCTCCTTGCAGGCACCTCCCCGTGTCATACAAGGCCATCTCCTTGGACAGGTGGCTCTGCAGTAGGGGCAGTGGTTAGCTCCAAGTGGCCCCTCAGAGCTGTCAGTGGGTCAGTGACTGGGTGTCTGCCTGGTCGCCATCCCCATTCACACTTCCCCATCTTGGGGACCCTTTACTCAAGTCCTTTACCTTGTTGATGTCAGTAAAGCGGAACTTCAGTAGCGGCACCATCCCTGGCACCCCTGGGCCCAACGGAGAGGACGGAGTGGAGCAGACAGCTATCAAGGTGTCCCTGAAGTGCCCCATCACCTTCCGCAGGATCCAGCTCCCCGCCCGAGGTCATGACTGTCGCCACATACAGGTAGGTGATTACTGCAGAACCTTGCCAGAATTTGCTGCTGCTAAAATATCTTGAGCCGATACATCAGTCTCAACCTCTGGACAGGCGTGAACTCCAAGTGCCTTGGCTTCAGGCTGATAGGACAGGCCTCCCCCGCCAAGGAGGCAGGTGGGCCAGGCTCCCCTGAAACCATACTTTTTCTTCCAAATATAATTACCATTTTACTAAATTTTTTACTGCCTGCTTCATTCATGGGGTTCAAGTTTTGAAAGGCATAAGGTTACAGGGTCCAGTCTTCTTCCTGCCCTACCCCAAAGGTGACCATTGTTAGCGAATCTGTCTTTGCAAAAATACTCTGGGTGTGGACAAGTAGACACACAGGCCACTGTCTCTGTGGTTACAATAGTGGTCCCTACTGCACAGACTGCTCAGTGCTGCAGTTTTTCTTCTTTTAACACCATGTTCTGAGGCTGGGCACAGTGGCTCACGCCTGTAATCCCAGCACTTTGGGAGGCCGAGGTTTGTGGATCACGAGGTCAGGAGTTCCAGGCCAGCCTGGCCAGCATGGTGAAACCCCGCCTCTACTAAAAATGCAAAAATTACAGGTGGTGGGCACCTGTAGTCCCAGCTATTCAGAAGGCTGAGGTAGGAGAATTGCTTTACCCCGGGAGGCAGAGGTGCAGTGAGCTGAGATCACACCACTGCACTTCAACTTGGGCAACAGAGTGAGACTTTGTCTCGAAACAAAAACAAAATAAAGACACACCGTGTTCTGGAAGTGGGTCCCAGTCAGCACAGCTGCCCGATCCTTGCTTTGGCCACATGGCATTCCAGTCCCAGTGAGAGCTGTTTGGGCTGTTCCCAACCTTGAGCCATTGGAATGACGGTGCAGTGAAAACCTGGTACATGAAGTGTCTCAGATACTCATGTAAATAAGTCACACATTCCTGAAAATGGATCGCAGAGTGACCAGGTCTTCCCTGTCCTGCCCACAATGAGAAACTGACTTTCTCCTCATCTCTCTATAGTGCTTTGACCTGGAGTCATACCTGCAGCTCAACTGTGAGCGGGGGACCTGGAGGTGCCCTGTGTGCAAGTGAGTCTCAGATGCAGCGTGTGATGGGGGAGGGGCTGGTGCTTTTAGAGGCTTTCGTGGGCGAAACCTCCAACAGCATCATCAAAGACACAAGCCTGGTGGGAGGAGTCACCGCATGGACCAAGACTGTGCAGCTCAGCACAGAGAGCTCATATGGGGTGGCCTTATGCAGGGTCATCTCATGTAGTCGCCTTGTACAGCGTCACTTCACCCAGGGTCACTGCATGCACAGAATCACTGCGTATTATCACCTCACACAAGGGTCAGCTCACACAGGGTTACCTTATACTGTCACCTCGTACAGGGTCAGCTCACACAGTCACCTTGTACAGTTGCCTCACACAGGATTGCTTCATGCAGGGTCACAGCTGACAGGGCTGAGAAACGACAGGGCCCATGCCCAGGACAAGGTTGTGCAAGGCCTCTGAACTGTGTCCCTTTTTTTCCCCACAGCAAGACAGCTTTGCTGGAGGGCCTGGAGGTGGACCAGTACATGCTGGGTATCCTGATTTACATTCAGAAGTAAGCGTCCTCTTCCCATGACCCCCGCATCTGTGGCCACCGGAGGGCACCCCCAGGACGTGGTGGGGGCGGATGTCCCTTGTTGAGTGCAGCCTTCGAGCCTCTTTCTGGCATGGAGCAGGCTGGATTCCTGGCTAGGGATAGTGTGTGTGTCCTACCTGAGTGTTGGTGCTGGGCCCAGCGTCCTGCTGGGTGTGGAAGGTGCCAGGTGGCAGCGAGCATTTGAGTGGGGGGCCTGCCTGGAAACTTAGCCTAGGGCTGGGAAGGGCAGTGGGTGCTGGGCAGGCAGCAGGGAAGGAGGTAACCATTCCCCACGTCTCCCTGCCCAGCTCTGACTATGAGGAGATCACCATCGACCCCACGTGCAGCTGGAAGCCAGTGCCGGTGAAGCCCGACGTGCATATCAAGGAGGAGCCGGACGGGCCCGCCCTGAAGCGCTGCCGCACCGTGAGCCCCGCCCACGTCCTCATGCCCAGCGTGATGGAGATGATCGCCGCCCTGGGCCCCAGCGCTGCCCCCTTTGCCCCCTTGCAGCCCCCCTCAGTCCCTGCCCCCAGCGACTACCCTGGCCAGGGTAAGTACAGCAGGCCAGCCTGGAACCTCAGATGACCCTAGGCAGATGGCCCCTTGACCCAGATCAGTCTCCTCACCTGCAAGAATGTGGCTATGCAGACCACATACCTAGGTTATCAGTGTTTCAAAGAAAAACATGCCACGGGGCACCTCCCACCCCTCCCGTCTCAGGGACGTGGCAGTGAAGGCAGTCTCAGCTATGGTCCTAGGAAACAGGCAGTGGGGCCTCTACCCTTCCTCCCCCTATATGGAGTAAGGGGCTCTCGGCTGGAACACCTCCACAGACTGTCCCCATCTGGGGACCCCCTCTGGGACCCACCTCACACGCTTGGTGCATTTGTTTGTGGCTGCTCCCATTCCTATAACTTCCAAGACCTTCACTCCTAGGAATGTCCCAAGGCCAATTCCCTTGGCAGCAATGAGAAGAAATGCCCTTTTCCAAATAGCGACTTCTGCAAAACCCGCTGTTGTTTGTGGGTGAGCACTGCAAGTCCCACCCATGCCACAGCCAGCTTCCCTCCTGGCCCCTCTGCCAGCAGTAGCCTTCCCCAGCCCTCACCCAGCGCCCAACTCTCCTCTCACAGGTTCCAGCTTCCTGGGGCCTGGAACTTTCCCTGAGTCCTTCCCGCCCACCACGCCCAGCACCCCAACCCTTGCTGAGTTCACCCCGGGGCCACCCCCCATCTCCTACCAATCTGACATTCCCAGCAGTCTCCTGACTCCAGAGAAGTCTGCTGCCTGCCTCCCAGGCCAGGTCAGTGCTGTGCCGAGAGGCCAAGGGGGCCTGTATCCCCAGGGGAGCCCCTGAGCTGTTTTAACAGTTTCTTGTATCTGTTTGCAGGTAGCACCAGCAGGTCACCTGGACCCCACTCACAATCCTGGGACACCAGGACTGCACACTTCCAACCTTGGGGCCCCTCCAGGTCCCCAGCTGCACCATTCAAACCCTCCCCCAGTGTCCCGGCAGCCCTTGGGCCAAGCGAGCTTAGGGCCCACGGGCGAACTGGCCTTCAGTCCTGCCGCAGGTGTGATGGGGCCCCCCAGCATGTCTGGAGCTGGGGAGGCCCCGGAACCAGCTCTGGATGTGAGTACCAGGCCCCATGCCAGGGAGTACGTGGGAGCCAGGGCTAGAGGTGGTGTGTCTGTTGTCCCTGGGTTCCGTGTACTTTGTGGAAGGGAAGACAGTGATCCCTCAGAGAGCCGGTCAGATAAGGTCAACTAAATGCAACTTAGTTCTCAAGTTAGGTACCTGGAGTAGCTGTGGGTGGGCTGTGATGTACCACATGTGTGTTCATGAGGGGCCTGGATGCCGTACGGGTGGACACAGAGTCTCAGAGGAGACTGCACTGGAAGCTGACATATGGTCCTTAGAATCAGATTTCATCTGTCCATTTGCTCAGTAGCTCTGGGTCTTGACTCACAGGTGGAATGGGAGTGTAGACTCAGTACATGAAAGACGGAACAGACTGTCCCTGGACCATAATAGAAACTCATTGAAGTTCAACATGAAAAAAGTTAGGAAGGACAGCTCCAAGCAGAAAATCCTAGGGGCTTGGAATTCCACCACCAACATTCACCTTGGGGAATCACGGTGGGGATCCCCACGCCGGCTGGTGCACAGAGTGCATGGAGTGGCTGCACGGCCTCGCATCCCGTGTTTTGGTGGTGTGGAACAGCATGTTGCGAGCTGTACTAGCCTCAGAGCAGCCTTGCAGGGAGGCCCCGGGGGCGTGTGCCCCCTGAGCACATGCAGGCCTATGGTGGGGCCCCACACCCGGCCTATGTTTGGGGAGGGCCTGCTCGGTATCCCCACTGCACCTGGGGACAGGGCCAGGATGCAGTGACAGGATGATCACTCAGGTGTGGCCAGTCAGAGACCAAAGCTGCTAACATAGTTCACTTTGTCCTCAGCTGCTCCCAGAACTGACCAACCCCGATGAGCTACTGTCCTACTTGGGCCCGCCCGACCTCCCTACAAACAACAATGACGACCTGCTGTCTCTGTTTGAGAACAACTGATCCTGTGTTTACCCCAGGTCCAGGGGGGACACATTCACAGATGTCACCACAGCCCTGCCCTTAATGCCCAGCCCCATGGGACACCCGGTGGTCTTCCCCAAACCTCCCCCAAAACACACCTGGAGCCAGAGCCTTCTGCTGCCAGCGCTGCCCCTGAATTGGAAGCAGCCCTGTGCTCAGCTGGAGGGGCTCCCAAGCCGGCAGCCCTCGCCACCTCCCTCTACCAAGCCTGCTGCTGCAGAACGGCTTTTGCTGAGGTGCCCCTGCCCAGCCCTGCTCAGCCCTGTCCACACACACCTCATACCCCTGGTCTCACTGCCTCACACCTTGTCCTTCCACCTCTGCCTACCCCTGCCCCCCTGCTTCTTGTCCAGTGTTGATCCTTCTGTTTCAACTCCTCCTCTACTGGGCAGAGCTGGGCATCGGGCAGGGCTGGCTCTGTCCCCTGGGCCTCTGGCTCCAATGGCCCCTGTGCCCGGCAGTCCAGCTGTTGGAACCTGGCTAAATGGCAGCCTCTTGGGGGCCTGGAGCTCTGGCAGCCCAGCCGTGTGTGGTGTCGGGTTCCCCTCCCCACCCCGGCTTCAGGCAGAGGCCTCAGGGTGGGGGAGCTACAAAGCACAACAATGTACATAGTGTAGAAACACTAACAGCTGGGAGAGGGGAGCCAGCTGTCCAGCCAGCATGTTCCTGTTGTACAGCCCGGTCTCCCTGTGTGCTCTGCTCCTTCTCGTGTGCAGACAGATCAGGGAGGAACCTCCAGTGGGTAGGGGACAGTGAGCTTCGGCCTGGCCAAGGTGGGTGGGTGGGCTCTCAGATTCAGCTCTGTGTAAAAATTCTCTAGCGGGCTGTGCTCCCAAGTTCCCCTTCTCCGTGAAAGTGAAGAATTAGTACAGCTGTGTTTTTTAAAGCCACCTCTCTGTCTCCACCCCATGGGCCCACACCCAGGTGGGGGAGGAGGGAGCCACTGCATCTGTTGGCTCAGGGCCGAGCCTGTGCCTATGTGAGCAGGGTGCCCGGGCTGTCATGTCTCCTGTCTGTGCCGATCTCTATTAAAGGACTCCCTCTTGGTGGGCCTGGCTGAGTCCCTCCTTCGTGTTCCCAGGGACTGTGGTCTCAAGCCAGCGACCTTCCCGAAGCTTGGGCCTCTGCGCCTGCAAAGCCTGTGCTGGCTCTGGGGGCCAGGCCGACCTCCCAGTGGCTTTTAGGGCCCCGGGTTGAGCTCTGGATGTTCCAAGCCAAGGCTTAGCTATTCCTGCCCCATAGTAAATTTCCTTTTCCCTGGAATTTTCCAAGTTGGCTTCAACTGAAGAGCTATTTTGTGAAGTGTCCCAGGCTTGCCCAGGGGAGACATTTCCCACTATGTCACCTTACCTGGGCTTGCCCTGGGGCACTGAGCCAGCTGTTTGGCAGCCGCAGCCCCAGCCCAGCCAGGGGCTCCTCCAACTCAGCTCTTGTCCCTGGGAGGCCTCTATCTGCTTGTTACTCCCCAGAGATTGCAGAGGTGTGTCCTGCCTACCATCTGCCTGTCCAGCTTGGTGGGGGGGTCGGGGTCACCCTTTCCTCCTGTCCTGGGCCCCATCCTCGAGGGCCTTCCCAGCCACCAGCAGGAGAGGCAAGAACTGCTGGGGGAACATAGAAACCTAGGGGAGGAGGGCAATGCTGGGCATCCTCAGGCTGGTGGCCAAGGCCTGACCCTCAAGGCGCTGGAGAAGAGCATCTGTCTGTCTGAGCTCAGAGGCTGCAGGGGGGAGAGAGAGGGAGGTGTCTGGTGTGAGCAATGCCCCTGAATCATCGACATTTGAGAGCACACAGGTGGGCTTCCTTGTTCCCTGACAAAGCCTGTTTCCTGCTCTTCTGCCCTCTCTGGACGAGGGAACAGATGTGGAGGAAACAACAAAAAGGAGCAGCGGCACGTGCAGTCCTGGCGCTGGGTGCAGAGACAGCCCGGCAGAGTCCCACTCGGCCATGGCCTGAACTGAGCCCTCCTTTCTTGGGTGTCATCTGACTGTGTGCTGGACATCCAACGCACCACCTGCCCTGCCTGTTGCAAATGCGGATGCTCTGGATGGAGTGGAGAAACCAGGAGACTGGCACAAGCAAAAGGCTGAAAACGACCCAGAAACCCATCCTCGGAAGGCTGGAGAAATGATTGAGGGAGGCATGGGCACTGCGGTTCTGTGCCCCATCACGAACACATCTCAGATACACCATGGGATGAAAAAGCAAGACAGTTCATACAGTATGATGCCATTTTTATAAAGCTCAAAACCAAATATGTATGGGATTCACACCCAGGTGCTAAAGTCATCAAGGAGGACAGGGAGTCAGCACAACACAGTGCTCACCCACGGGGAGGGTTCAGGGCTGAGCTCAGGGAAGAGCAGAGATGCTGGAGGTTTTGAACCTCAGGGTCAGTGTTGGCTTCATGGGTTTCAGTTTATTGTGCTTTCTGTGTCACAGATATTCTTGTTTATGTGCCAAGTATTACACAAAAACCAAAAGGCTGACCAGACCTAACAGAACACTCCACCCAACAGCAACAGAACACATGTTCCTAAGTGCACAGGGAGCATCCTCCAGGACGGACTACATGTTAGTGCACAAAGCAAGTCCCAGTAAACTAGAGATCGGAATTCTGCAAACTACCTTCTCCAGTCACAATGGAATAAAACTGGAAATCCATACTAGAAGGAAAATGAAGATTCACACATGCATAGAAATTAAACATACTTTCTGTTCTTTCTTTTTGTATCCAGAAAATAAACACACTTTTTAACAACCAAAGGGTCAAAGAAATCACAAGGGAAATTAGAAAATACTGAGAGATGGATAAAAACAAAACCACAACATAACAGAACTTAAGGAATGCAGCAAAGTCTGCTGAGGGAAATTTATAGCTGCAAATGCCAACATTTAAAAAGGAGAGATCTTGGCTGGGTGTGGTGGCTTACGCCTGTAATCTCAGCACTTTGGGAGGCTGATTGGGCAGATCACCTGAGGTCAGGAGTTTGAGACCAGCCTGGCCAACATATCCAAACCCCACCTCTATTTATTAAAAATTTAAAAAATTGGCTGGGCGCAGTGGCTCATGCCTGTAATCCTAGCACTTTGGGAGGCTGAAGCAGGCAGATCACGAGGTCAGGAGATCAAGACCATCCTGGCTAACATGGTGAAACCCCGTTTCTACTAAAAATACAAAAAATTAGCCAGGTGTGGTGCCACACACCTGTAGTCCCAGCTACTTGGGAGACTGAGGCAGGAGATCACTTGAACAGTGAGCCGAGATCATGCCACTGCACTCCAGCCTGGGCGACAGAGCAAGACTCCATCTCAGGAAAAAAAAAAACAACAACAAAAATTAGCTAGGCATGGTGGATCACACCTATAATCCCAGCTGCTCAGGAGGCTGAGGCAGGAAAATAACTTGAACCCAGGAGGCAGAGGTTGCAGTAAGCCAAGATGCAATTGCACTCCAGTATGGGTGACAGAGCAAGACTCTGTCTTAAAAAAATAAATAAATAAAAGGGCGTGGTGGCTAATGCCTGTAATCCCAGCACTTTGGGAGGCCAACGTGGGTAGATCATCAGGTCAGGGGTTCAAGACCAGCCTGGCCAACCTAGTGAAACCCCATCTCTACTAAAAATACAACAAATTAGCCGAGCAGGGTGACAGGCACCTGTAATCCCAGCTACTCAGGAGGCTGAGGCAGGAGAATTGCTTGAACCTGTGGTAGAGGTTGCAGTGAGCCGAGATTGTGCCACTGCACTCCAGCCCAGGCAACAGTGCAAGTCAAAAAACCAAATTCCTAGAGAGATACAAATGACCAAAACTGTCCCAGGAAAAATAGAAAATCTGAACAGGGCCAGGCACAGTGGCTCACACCTGTGATCCTAGCACTTGGGGAGAACTAGTTAGGTTGGAGGATGGCCTGAGGCCAGGAGTTCGAGACCAACCTGGGCAAAAGACCCTGCCTCTACAAAAACTTTAAAAATTATCTGGGTGTCACGGCATGTGTCTGTAACCCCAGCTACTTGGGAGGCTGAAGCAGGAGGATAGCTAGAGCCCAGGAGTTCAAAGCTGCAATGACCTATGACGGCACCACTGCACTCCAGCCAGGAGTGAGACAGAGACCCTACCTCAAAAAAAGAAGAAAAATGAAAAAATCTGAACCAACCTAAAACACATAGGTAGAACCAACCATCAAGTTTCCCAACAAAGAAAAGCCCAATACCAGATGGTGAAATCTACCAAACACTAAAGAATGGACATAAATCATCTCCAAATTCTCCCAAACATTGCAGAGGAGAAAACACTTCCTAATTACCCCTACTCATGTGGGGGGCAGCTTCCCTCCCACTCTGCCGCAGCTCCCTCCAGTGGCCCTCCCCAGCAAACAGTGGCCCCCACCTCTGCCCCCTGTAACTCTACCCACTGTGGGTCTCCTCCTTGCCACCTTTCCAACCTTCCAGGCTTTGGTGGCTGGACACTGAGACAGTGGGAGGGCTGGATGGGAGGGCAGGAGATGACTGGTTCAGGATGGCCTGTCACCCAGGTTGCTTCAAAGAGGGAAGCCAGGGACGTCAGTGCAGTCGGATGCGCAGTGCAGTAGGTTTCAGTAGGTGCACATGCCTGTGTACTTGTCATTCCAAACCTGACAGGAGAGACCAGTCCACGCCCCACCCCAGGCCATCTTTGTTCCGGCCCATCACCAGAGGTTAATTTTGCCCTTTCTGAAACTTTATGTCAGTCAATATTAGAGTCTGTTCCTTGTTGTTAACAGATCCTTAAAGCTTCCATGTTTATTTTCATTTAACTGTAAATTGTTCCTCTTTATTCTCTCAGTTACCACCTAGAAGGGTGGAATGGGTACCCTTCCCCAACCTCCTATACCCCAGCTCTTCTCTGACCAAGTCTTGAACCCTCTCATGGTACCTTAGCCAGGACTTGGTAGGTTGCACGTGACATTGACCAATTCAAACCAGCTAAGGAAGGAAGAGGCTCAAAATAGCAGTCCTGAAAGGGCTCCAGGAGCAGCTGGACATGGGTAGGCATCCTTCCAGGATGACCTGTTCGCCTCTGTGTGCGAGCTTCACCCTCAGCCAGCTGCTTCTGTGAACTTGAGATTCAAGCTCCTGAGCCTCGCTTCTCATTGATTCACCCTTGAAAAGAGGTGATGATCACTCTCCTTCTGCTTCCAAGTTTAAAATCCCAGAGATGGGCTCTGGTTGACTCAACCAGGTAGCCCACCCACACAGCTACAGTGAGGTCAGGAGGACTGCCCAAAAGAAGGGAAGCAGTTATCATAAGAGAGAGTACAGAGGGCCTCCGATAGCCTTGGGATGAAGTCAGAGTTCCTGGCCCTTGCCTGCTCCTGGCAGTCTCCACATTACCCTGTTCCTGCCCGTCTACCTTCTGAGTCAGCCTCTGGCTGAGATGGCGTTCCTGGGGGAACCCCAGGACAAGTCAAAGCCTCCTCCTGAAGCCTCCATTCACTCTGCGGACTGCCTTTCACAGTTTCCATAATAGTCGATCAGTTAAACAGTGGTGTGATTGTTCTTCCCACTTTTTTTAATTTTATGGGGCTCACGCTCTGTTACCAGGTGGAGTGCAGTGGTGCAATCATAGCTCACTGCAGCCTCGACCTCCAGGACTTAAGCACTCCTCTCATCTCAGCCTCCCAAGGCTGAGGCCACAGGCTTACACCATCATGCCCGGCTAATTTTTTTTTTTTTTTTTTTTAAGCAGAGTGTCACTCTGTCACCCAGGCTGGCGTGCAGTGATGCGATCTCGGCTCACTGCAACCTCAGCCTCCCGGATTCAAGTGATTCTCCTGCCTCAGCCTCCAGAGTAGCTGGGGCTACAGGCGCCTGCCACCAAGCCTGGCTAATTTTTGTATTTTTAGTAGAGACGAGGTTTCACCATGTTGCTCAGGCTGGTCATGAACTCCTGACCTCAAGTGATCTGCCCGCCTCAGCTTCCCAAAGTACTGGGATTACAGGCATGAGCCACCACACCCTGCCCCAGCCCCAACTTTTTATTTTAATAAAGTTAAAAAGTAATGCAAGCTGTAATCCCAACACTTTGGGAGGCTGAGGCGGGTAGATCACCTGAGGTCAATGGTTCGAGACCAGCCTGACCAACATGACAAAACCCCAACTCTACTAAAAATACAAAAATTAGCCAGGTGTGGTGGCACATGCCTGTAATCCCTGCTACTAAGGAGGCTGAGGCAGGAGAATCGCTTGAATCTGGGAGGCGGAGGTTGCAGTGAGCCAAGATAACACCATTGCACTCCATCCTGGGCGACAGAATGAGACTCTGTCTCAAAAAAAAAAAAGTAATGCAATGGCAAGTGCAATGGCTCACACCTGTAACCCCAGTACTTTGTGAAGTCAAGGCAGGAGGATCGCCTAAGCCCAGAAGTTCAAGATCAACCTGGACGACAAAGTGAGACCCTACCTCTACAATTTTTTTTAAATTAGCCAGATGTGGTGGAGCACACCTGTGTAGTTCCAGTTATTTGGGAGGCTGAGAAAGGAGGATCGCTTAAACCCAGGAGTTTGAGGCTGCAGGGAGCTATCTAGGTGCCACTGCACTCTAGCCTGGGTGACACAGCAAGATGCTATCTCTTAAAAACAAATAATAAAAATAAATTTAAAAGAATAGTGCAGTGAGTGCCCACATAACCTTGAGATTCACCAGTTGTTAACATCTGCCACATTTGCTCACATGCTCTCTCTCTCTCCATGTATCTATTTTTGTTTGCTACTTTTTTTTGTTGCCAACTTTGGAAAGTAAGTTGCCGACAAAATAAACACTTCATCTCTAAATACTTCAGTATGCATTTTGGAAAAAAGTTTAAAGTTTTATTTTTCCTTTTTCTTGAGACAAGGTCTTGCTCTGTCACCCAGGATGGAGTGCAGTGATGCAATCACAGCTCACTGAAGCCTCCACCTCCTGGGTTCAAGCAATCCTCCTACCTCAGCCTCCCAAGTAGCTGGGACTACAGGCACGGGCCCCTGCACCTGGCTTTTTTTATTTATTTATTTGTTTTGGGAAGACAGGGTTTCACCCTGTTGCTCAGGCTGCTCTCAAACTTCTAGGCTCAAGTGATCTGCCCACCTCAGCCTTCCAAAGTGCTGGGATCACAGATAGGAACCTCCACATCCAGCCAGCAAGTTTTCATATATAACCACATTACCATTGTCGCAGCTAAGAAAATTAACAATACTGTCATCCCTTGGTATCCGTTGGGGATTAGTTCCAGCTATTTGGGAGGCTGAGAAGGGAGGATTCTGTGGATACCAAAATACATGAATACTCAAGTTCTGTATATAAAGTGGCATAGTATTTCCATATCTTCTTCTATGCTTTATATAATTTAATTAATTAATTAATCTAATTTTTTGAGACGGAGTCTCGCTCTGTCGACAGGCTGGATTACAGTGGTGCCATGTTGGCTCAAAAAAAAGTAAAGTTTAAAAAAATATTAACATTAATATAATCTCTAGATTACTTATAATACCTAAGACAATGTAAATAGTTGCTATACTATATTGTTTGTATTTGTATTATCTTTATTGTTGGATCATTTTTAATTTTTCCCCTAAAATACTTCAGATCTGAAGTTGGTTGAATCTGTGGATGCGGAATCTGTGGATACTGAAAGTAATTCCATAGCATCACTTATTATATTCGTATGTTCTAGTTATAACTTCTTTTTTCAACAGAACCCAATCAATATTCACATTTTGCATCTGGTTGTTGTATCTCTTTAGTCTCTTTTAATCTAGAACAGTCTTTTTTTTTTTTTTCATTACATTGATATTTTCGAACAGTTCAGGAGATTCTTCCTACAGAATGTCCGCCAAGTGTTCCTTCCTGGTGTCATTTACTCTTTCCTTTATTACCATATTTCCTGTCACTTGAAAGATAAGTCTGGAGCCTGATTAAACATTTTTGGCCTGAGGAGACTCTCATTTTTCACCCGTTTTCCCAGCTAGACTGTAAGCTCCACAAGGGCAGTGTCATCCTGACGTGCTCGGGAGCTAGCAATATTTGTCAGAGAAATTAACCCTGGAATGAAGGGAGCAAACACACCTCGTGCTTGTCTTGTCTGGGTGTTATCATGTCCACTCAGCCTGTGAATGTCCTGGTTAAGGAAGTGCACCCTGCAGCATGGAATGGGACTTGAAGGTATCCAGTGAACATGTGCTGGTCTGATTAAGGAAGTGTTTGCCAGTCTACTGTGATAGGATTGGTAACTGAGTGAGACTGATGGGTGGCCCAGGAATCACAGCTCGGGGTCAGGGGGCCACTGTTGAAAGAACCCTCGATCACAGCATAGCAAGGAGCATCAGGCACCACCCAGACACCTGCCTGCTCCCTCTGCCTTGGTGGCAGGAACCCTCATTTTTAGCTGGACACTTGGCTGACCAGGAGAACAGACTCCCTCCCCACATGCTTTGTAGCTCTGTGAGGCCACTGCCTGTGGCCTGGCAGTGGGGCAAGGAAGGATGTCTCCTTAGAGGGTGGGATGTGCCCCTCTGTGCTGCTTTTCTTTCCAGCTGCTGGAATGTGGATGTGCCACTCAGCACTGACCTCCAGACACCAAACGCTGAGTGGTGGAGGGAAAAGATGGCAAAGGCCTGGGTTCCAGTGCTTGTGAAGCCATAACACTGACCTGGGCTGAGACTGGAGGAAGAGAAATAGGTGTCTGCGCCGTTCCAGCCTATGGTGTTTGGTGTTTTCTGTCTCAAAGCCAAACGTCATTCTGACAGAAGCTGCACAGGACCACAGAGCCTTGGAGGTGAAACAGAAGGGTCCTTTGGGCTCCTGGCTCCTGGCCCCTAAGTCAACCTGCTCTTCCAGTTTCTCTTTGCAAAGAGATCTGGATCTTGGCCTGCTCTTTTGTGTTCTCCCTTGGCGTTTTTCCCAACTGTCCCCACAAAAGCCCAAAGTAAGAACAGAAAGACCACCTCATCAGCAGTGGAGTTAGCCAGGATGCCCAGGCCATCACCTCACAATGAAGTGTCACATTCAACCTTCATTTGTTTGCGACCTGGGGGAAATGCTGCTTCTCTATAGTAAATACACGCTTATGGTAAAAATAAACAAAAAACAAAACATTTAAACTAGGCCAGGCATGGTTGCTCTTGCCTTTAATCCCAGCATTTGAGAGGCTGAGGCGGGTGGATTGCTTGAACCCGGGAAGTGAAAACAGTGAGACCTCATCCTACAACAACAACAACAAAAACAACAAAAACAAAAAAATTGGGCTGGGCTCGGTGGCTCACGCCTGTAATCCCAACACTTCGGAAGGTCGAGACAGAAGGATTACCTAAGGTCAGGAGTTTGAGACCATCCTGGACAACACAGTGAAACCCCAAGGTAGAACATGCCTGTAATCCCAGCTAGTCAGGAGGCTGAGGCAGAAGAATTGCTTGACCCCAGGAGACAGAGGTTGCAGTGAGCGGAGATCGTGCCACTGCACTCCAGCCTGGCCAACAGAGTAAAAGTCTGTCTCAAAAATAAATTAATTAATTAAAACTAAAATTAAAAATTAGCCAGGCGTGGTGGGCACACACCTGTAGTCCCAGCTTAGGAGGCTAAGGCAGGAGAATCCCTTGAGCCTAGGAGGTCGAGGCTGGAGCATGTTTGCACCACTACACTCTGGCCTGGGCAACAAAGCAAGACCCTGTCTCACACACACACACACACGCACACACACACACACACACACACACAATAAATAAATAAATAAATACAGCAGAGCGACAAGAAATCTCCTTCATTGCTGATGGGAATACAAAATAGTACAGCCACTTTGGAAGACAGTTTGGCAGTTTCTCATAAAACTAAGCATACGATCCAGCAATCATGCTTCTTATATTTACCCAAATAAGTTTAAAACTTATATTCACACAAAAACCTGTACACAGATGTTTATAGCAGATTTATTCATAATTGCCAAAGCTTGGAATAACCAAGATGCCCTTCAGTAGGTGAACGGATAAATGAACTGTGGTAGCTCTAAACAATGGAGTATTATGCAGCACCAAAAAGAAATGAGCTATCAAGCTGTGGAAAGACATGGAGGAGGAATGTTAAATGCATTTTACTAAGTGGAAGAAGCCCATCTGAACGGGATACATACTATGTGATTCCAACTCTATGCATACTGGAAAAGGCAAAACTTTGGAGACAGTAAAAAGATCAGAGGTTGCCAGGGGTTAGTGGGGAGGGAGGGAGGGAGAGGTGGAGCACAGAGGATGTTTAGGGGAGTGAAGCTACTCCGTATGACATTATAATGGTGGAATTATACATACAAGGTTCAAAACTGCACTCTAAAAAATAAGACAATTTTAAAAATTAGCATCTGTATTCATCAGGTTTCTCTAGAGGAACAGAAGTAATAGGACAGATGAAGGGGAGTTTATTAAGTATTGACTTAACATGATCAGTAGGTGAAGTCCCACAATAGGCCGTCTGAAAGCTGAGGAGCAAGGAAGCCAGTCTGAGTCCCAAAGCCTCAAAGGTAGGGAAGCTGACAATGCAGCCTTCAGTCTGTGGCCAAACGCCCGAGAGCCCCTGGCAAACCACTGGTATAAGTCCAAGAGTCCAAAAGCTGAAGATGTTCAAGGGCAGGAAGCATCCAGCATGGGAGAAAGATGAAGGAGGGAAGACTCAGCGAGTCTGCTCTTTCCACCTCCTTCTGCCTGCTTTATTCCAGCCATACTGGCAGCTGATTAAATGGTGCCCACCCAGATTGAGGGTGGGTCTGCCTCTCCCAGTCCACTGACTCAAATATTAATCTACTTTGGCAACAACCTCACAGACACACCCAGGAATAATACTTTGCATCCTTCAATCTAATCAAGTTGATACTCAATATTAACCATCACAACATCTTATATACTATATGTAAATACCAAATAACATCCATAATTATTTTTATTGATTTTTAAAAAAGAACAAGACCAGACACAGTGGCTCACACCTGTAATCCCGGCATTTTGGGAGGCTGAGGCAGTGAATCACCTGAGGTCAGGAGTTCGAGACCAGCCTGGGCAACATGGAGAAACCCCATCTCTACTAAAAATACAAAATTAGCTGGGTGTGGTGGCTCACACCTGAAATCCCAGCTACTTGGGAGGCTGAGGCAGTATAATTGCTTGAACCTGGGAGGCAGAGGTTACAGTGAACTGAGATTGTGCCACTGTACTCCAACCTGAGTGACAGAATGAGACTCTGTCTCAAAAAAAAAAAAGAAAAAAAAAAAGCCTAGATGGGTGGCAAGTGAAAGGATTCCTGCCTAGTCTTTCAGAAATGCTCTGGGTACATGTAAGTCTAGAAAGACATTTGCCACAAGTAAGGCTTCTGCCCGGACCCCTGTCCACATGGGTACCCACAGTGTGCGTGGACTAGGGTTCAGCCTTCCCATGACAACAGCTATGGCAGGTGCACAGCCTGGGCTTAGGCTGAGTTCCTGTCGGGTCCTCGGCTGCACCTCATGTTGTACGTGTGTGGGACGCAGGCCTAACTTTGGACAGGTGACTCTTGCAGTCACATAGGACTCTCTCTCAGAAGGGCTGGGCTCAGGTTAAGCTCTGCCATTGCTGTTGTGAAACTCTTCATAACACTTGAACAAGTGAGGTCTTGGGAGAGATGCCACAGCCCTGGGGAGAGGTGCCATAGCACCAGGGTGAGGTGGCACAGCCCAGGGAGAGTGGCACAGCACCAAGAGAGGTTGGCACACCAACCCAGCTAGGGAGAAGGCCTTGTGAACACTTTGAAGTGAGGAGCATGTCCAGCAATCTCAGGAGAAAGGGAGTATCTTTCCCAATATTTTCAGCACAAGTCCTGGGAAGGTTCACCTTGTCAGAATTTGGGGTTTTGTGCCCATCCTGAACCGAACACCAAAGTTTTTACAGGCCAAAGCCAAGTGACTGCTCAATTCTGGAGCTAGAAATGAGGTCAGCTCCACCCAGAGCGCATATACCGGGCAGAGGATTCCCTAAAGGGAATTAGGGTGTCGTTCGCAAAAGGAGAGAGCAGTGCTACCAATCTGGCAGAAGGTACACGCATCCCGTTCACGTGATCACTGACTCTTCATTATGATTTCACAACTCTTAGATGCTCTGTGTTGTTTTACACACTGCTACCCTGAATCTCAGAGCAGGCTTGGCACTTGGGAGAGGAGCGCCCCTCTCTCTCAGCCTGCCAGCACCGGGCTTTGGAGGAATCAGGAAAGCGTATCCAGGCTCATAGATATCCACTAAACAAACAGAGGCTTGGAAATGTGGAAACAAATTATGCAGCAGGACACCCCTTCCCTCCCAGCCTGACCAGGCCACGCATACTGACTGTCTCAGAGGGGTGCTTTCTGGTTAACTGGCTGAAGTGGGGTTATTTCCCCAACCACTGTTTTGTTGTAGGATGGGGTTTGGGGGATTCATCTATGGCATCCCTGCTGTGACTCTCCACTGGAAGTTGGATAGAACTAAGAAGGTAAGGGACCCATGGAGATTTCCACTGAAACCAGAAGAGAGAGACATTTTAGGGGATGGGGAACCTCAGGTTTTGCTTTACCCCAAGGCAGAGAAGAGTTATGTTCGGTACCCCTGGGAGAGGTGGTTCTCCCAGCCAAGAATTGGTGATGATTCAGCTGAGGGCCTTGCTGAACAGGGCAGGTGGTAGCTGGGAGGCCAACGCCATGTGCCCAGCCCAAAGCGAGGGAAGGAATGGAAGACATTTGTTGAGTTTGAGTCTTGTCTCAGGAACTTGTCTCAGGAGCCTTTCTTGAGCTCCAGTGAAATAGCAGGTAACACAGAACTTCACCTGTCAAACACTAATGAATGAATCAAATAAAGCAGCCAGGGCGAGTGGCAGACGGGTCCAAGCAGGGAGAGCAACTGCCACAGGCCAAGAAGCAACTGCTACCACTCTACAGCCCTGGCCTTTCGGGGACAGCCAGGCCTGAAGGACACCCCCGAGAGCCAGGGCACCTCTCTGGAATTCCCAATAAGGCTTAGACAGAGGGTTCTTGGTTCTGAATCAGGTTTCACCAGATGACATGCCAGCCTAACTTGTGCCAACCACCCAGAAACACACTCCTAACATGTGGTGAACATTTTTGGCTCTAGGGGGCTATCAGCTCTGCTTTTCTTAGGATCATACCCATTGTAGATCAGTGAGTACCCTCATAGAGGCAGTGCCTTCTCACTGTGTCCACACATGGTAGATGGGCAAACAGACTCCCCCCTTTTCATGCATATTGTGCACTCTTTGCACTGCACCCTGTTTAACATTTCTCATGGCTAGCGTCTCTGTCTGAGAATGTAAGCCATTTCTGGGTCTGCTTCTATTGACTGTTGCCTCTCTGGATGTTGGATCACATTATCTTGCTTTTTGGGGTGTCTGGATTAGTGTTCTCCAGAGAAAGAGAATATATAGGGATCTATAGGGTGAGCTGGCAAGCTGGAGATCCAAGAGAGCAGAAGGCATGAGTTCCAATCTAAAGGCCAGCAAGATCAAGACATGGGAAGGGCGGATGTTTCAGTTTCAATCTGAAGGCAGGAAAAAGTCAATGACCCATTTTGAAGGCAGCCAGTCTGGAGGATTTTGTCATTAAATGCTAGGCATTGTGTGTAAAAGAATATTAGAGCCCAGGCGTGGTGGCTCACACCTTTAATGCCAGCACTTTGGGAAGCCAAGGCTTCCAGATCACTTGAGGTCAGGAGTTCGGGACCAGCCTGGCAAACATGGTGAAACCCTGTCTCTACTAAAAAATACAAAAATTAACCCGGTGTAGTGGCATATATCTGTAGTCCCAGCTACTTGGGAGACTGAGGCAGGAGAATTGCTTGATCCAGGGAGGCTGAGATTGCAGTGAGCCGAGATCATGCCACTGCACTCCAGCCTGCGCAACACAGTGAGAGTCCACCTCAAAAAAAAAAAAAAAGAATAGCAGAGACTGAAGTAAATAACAATTCTGCTTAGAGAATTGCATACATCTTCCTCTGACAGGCTGTTAGTGTTGGGGTTAAGCCCACCTAGTCTTCAGGGAGCTGGGTCTGGACTTTGCTGTGGAATTCAGTTCACCCCAGGCTTCACATTATTTAAGGGCAGACACCTTCCTGTAGTGGGTTGGCATCTCTGTGTTTGCAGGGTTTGTTGCAGTCAGCCCTGTGCACCTGCACCCTGGCAGGGTGGCCTCTGCTGCTCTCCCTCCCCTCTCCAGTGAGAGATGGCTGCTGCCTAGCAATCGGTGCAACCCCTGGGAGCACATGTGGTGTTTCTCACACTGCTCTTTGCTTGCAGAATGTACTCGCCCAGAGAGGCCTCAGCTGTCTTGTCACAGCCCCCATGGTGGCCAGTGTAGGACACGCCCAGCAAGTTCGCACCAGAACTCCCGCTCCACCCCCAGGTCTCACTCATGCCCCTCCCCAGGGGCACTCCCAGGCCCTCACTGTAAGGCCCCTTGTGTTAGGAGGGCTCCTCTCAGCCTCAGCACTCCTTCTCCACCTTCAGACCCCAGCATGCTCTGAGCGTCTGTACCTCACGTAGGCTTCTCGGGTCTCTGGACTGGCCTCCACTCTTCCTGTTGAGCACACTGGGCAATGGCTCTTGGGAAAGAGTGGGTGAGCGGGTGCAAACTCTCTTGTATCTGGGGCGCTGAGAGGTTGACTGCAGTGGCAGGCCCAGCGCCCTGGGTGTGAGTGTGCAGCTGCAGAGGCCCTGTGCTCAGAAGCTTCGTGTTTAGTTTAATGCTTTGCTGTTATGGTCTTGAAATTCAATTCTTAGGCCAGGCATGGTGGCTCACGCCTATAATCCCAGCACTTTGGGAGGCCAAGGCGGGCGGATCACGAGGTCAAGAGATTGAGACCATCCTGACCAACATGGTGAAACCCTACCTCTACTAAAAATACAAAAATTAGCCAGGTGTGGTGGCATGCAATTGTGGTCCCAGCTACTCAGGAGGCTGAGGTGGAAGAATCGCTTGAACCCAGGAGGCGGAGGTTGCAATGAGCCGAGATTGTGCCACTGCACTCCAGCCTGGCGACAGAGCAAGACTCTGTCTCAAAAAAAAAAAAAGAAAGAAAGAAAGAAAGAAATTCAATTCTTGATAATTTTTGAGAGAGGAGCCCCACATTTCATTTTGCTCGGGGCCTGGGCAGAGGGTTGCATCTTCTGCTGCTCCTGTTTCCCCTCCTGCTCCATCCTCATCTGCTGCGGTTCTGCCTTTGGCATCAGAAGCCAAGATGCTCACCTCAGGGACCAAAATCACCCCAGGAGCCTGAAGAACTGGGCCTTGTGGGAAATGTTGACCTTACATTTGGTGGTAGGACCCAAACCAGTACCAGAGCTAAATTTGAGTTACTATGCAGTTCAATACAGGACATCATAGCCAAATGAACACAACCCATGCACTCAAAAAAACTCAGGACAGGACAGGCATGATGGCTCATGCCTGTAATCCCAGCACTTTGGGAGGCCGAGGCAGGTGGATTGCTTGAGCCCAGGAGTTCGAGACAAGCCTCTGCAACATGGTGAAACCCTGTCTCTACAAAAAATACAAAAATCAGCTGGGCATGGTGCGTGCACCTGTAGTCCCAGCTACTTGGGAGGCTGAGGCGGGAAGATCGCTTGAGCTTGGGAGGTGGAAGGTGTGGTGAGCTGAGATTGTGCCACTGCACTCCAGTCTAGGTGACAGAGCGAGACTGTTTCAAAATAAAAATAATAACTATATTAAAATTAAATATCCAGGCTGGGCACGGTGACTCATGCTTGTAATCCCAGCACTTTGGGGAGGCCAAGGCGGGTAGATCACCTGAGGTCAGGAGTTCGAGACCAGCCTGGCCAATGAAGTTTTAACATGGTGAATCCCCGTCTCTACTAAAAATACAAAAATTAGCTGGGTGTGGTGGCATGCGCCTGTAATCCCAGCTACTTGGGAGGCTGAGGCAAGAGAATCGCTTGAACCCGGGAGGCAGAGGTTGAAGTGAGCTGAGATTATGCCACTGCACTCCAGCCTGGGCAACAGAGTGAGACTCTGTCTCAAAAATACATACATAAATAAATAAATATTCAAAGGACTACTGTGAGAATTTAACAATGACCATTAATAAAGCAACGAAGACTTTCTAAAATTCTGTGTTTACTAACTGAAGCCTTGTTTCTGGGTTTATTTTTTTGTTATTGTGCCCCTTCCAGATAGGGAAATTCCCCACCTTCTGAGCTCAAGCAGGAGGCAAAATCTGAAGACCTTAGACACTGAGGCCCAAAGGCACAGGCGGTGATGAAGTATTCAACCCAGCAGGTGCATCCTCCCCTCCCCCAACCTCAACTTTAGCACTGCCCCAGGGGGATGCTTCAGGGCTGGGTCCACTGGAGAGTTGGTAGAGTCCTCCCCAGGCCCATGCTGGGCTCTGCTGGGCTCTGTTTGTGCCAGCTTCCCAGGTGCCCAAGGACTCCCCAGTCACTCCCTTCTCTCCTGAGTCAGGTCGTAGGTGCACCAGACATCTACCCATTGTCTACACAACAGGCTTCTCTCTTGCTGTCTTCCTTACTAACAGGACCTTGAGTGGTGTGGGCAGCCACAGGCCCAATCAAAATGCAGTTGACCTGTAGCGGGGCATGGTGGCCACACCTGAAGTCCCAGCTACTCAGGAGGCTGAGGCAGGAGGATTGCCTGAGCCCAGGAGTTCAAGGCTATAATGTACTATGATCGCGCCTGTGAATAGCTACTATACTCCAGCTTAGGCAACATGGCAAGACCCTGTCCCTTAAAAAATACAGTTGACCTTTGAACAACATGGGTTTAGGGATGCTGATACTCTTTTCAGTCAAAAATCCACATATAACTTTTGACTCCTCAAAAAGCCTATTGAGGCCAGGAACGGTGGCTCACACCTGTAATCCCAACACTGGGGGGCTGAGGTGGGCGGATCACCAGAGGTCAAGAGTTTGAGGTCAGCCTAGCCAACATGGCGAAACACCATGTCGTTCAGGGTCAACTGTAGTCATCTTCTTGGATGCACATAGCAAAGAGTGGAAGTTGCTGAGTGGGACTCCTGGGAAATTTTTGAAACAGGACAGACGGTGGTGGCTCCTCCCTTGACTTTTGCCCTTCTTCCTTCTTTCCAGGTCTTCCTGTCTAATTCTGGGGCACCCGTTGTGGCAGTTCTGTACCCTGTGGCTCTCTTATGTAGAAAGACTATTCAGGGGTTATTATATGTTAACAACTGATATTTAATTCTTTAAAGCTACAATTTTAATTAAAACAATTATTTTTGTAGAGATGGCAGGGGTCTTACTATGTTGCCCAGACTGGTCTCAAACTCATGGGCTCAAGCCGTCCTCCCACCTCAGCTTCACAAAGTGCTGAGGTTATGGGTGTGAGCCACTGTGCCCAGTCTAAACTACAACTTTATTTTTTATTTTATCTTAAAAACATCAGGTTAGGCCGGGTGTGGTGGCTCACACCTGTAGTCCCAGCACTTTGGGAGGCTGAGGCGGGCAGATTACAAGGTCAAGAGTTCAAGACCATCCTGGCCAACATGGTGAAACCCCATCTCTACTAAAAATACAAAAAAAAATTAACTGGGCGTGGTGTTGAGCACCTGTAGTCCCAGCTACTTGGGAGGCTGAGGCAGGAGAATTGCTTGAACCCAGGAGGTGGAGTTTGCAGTGAGCCAAGATCACGCCACTGCACTCCAGCCTGGCGCCTGGCCACAGAGAGAAACTCTGTCTCCAAAAAAAAACAAACACAAAAACAAAAACAAAAAACATCAGGTTGATAAAAAATAAACTACAATTTTGAAACCTACTTCTTTCCTGGACTTTAAGTTGACCTTAGAAATAATATTAGTCTCTTTAGAAGTATAGTAAATTTGAACTCTGAATATATCTGCAAACTTTTTTTTTTTGAGACAGAGTGTCTTCTCGCCCAGGCTGGAGCACAGTGTTGTGATCTTGGCTCATTCCAACCTCCATCTCCCAGGTTCAAGAGATTCTCCTGCCTCAGCCTCCTCAGTAGCTGGGATTACAGGCACCTGTCACCACAGCTGGCTACTTTTAATATTTTTAGTAGAGCCAGGGTTTCTCCATGTTGGCCAGGCTGGTCTTGAACTCCTGATCTCAGGTGATCCACCCGCCTCAGCCTCCCAGAGTGCTAGAATTAGAGGTGTGAGCCACTGCGTCCAGGTATGTTCAAACATTTTAAACTATATTTGTCAATGTAGTAAATTTGATTTCCTTTTAAAATACTTAATTGTCCAAATTAACAAAGAAAACCTCCCTGAGCATTAAATAACTCTTACTTTTAAATATGTTTAACTTAAAGTTCTCTTAAATATTAAAATGTAGGCTGGGCATGGTGGCTCACACTTGTAATCCCAGCACTTTGGGAGGCCGGGGAGGGCGGATCACCTGAGGTTGGCAGTTCAAGACCAGCCTGACCAACGTGGAGAAACTCTGTACCTACTAAAAAATACAAAATTAGCCAGGCGTGGTGTAATCCCAGCTACTTGGTAATCCCAGCTACTTGGGAGGCTGAGGCAGGAGAATCACTTGAACCCAGAAGGCAGAGATTGCACCATTGCACTCCAGCCTGGGCAACAAGAGTGAAACTCTGTCTCAAAAAAAAAAAAAAAATTAAAATGCAGTAAGTTTTGTGATATTTCAATTGAAAATCACAAGTCTCAATCAACTTTTACCCACATATGCACTTACTGGGTGGGAACAGGGAGTTGCTAAATACGAGCACAGGTTTCTTTTGGAGTGAAAGAACATTTCTGTTACTAGACTGTGGTGATATTTGCACAATTCTGAATTTGCTAAGAATTATTGAACTGTATGTTTAAAACAAGTTAATTTGGGGGTATGTAAACAACACCTCAAAAAAGCTGTTGAAAATGCATGCATAAACCAAAGTGAGAAAAAACTACGTTTTAATTAAAATCAAATAATAACTATATATCCCTTTTTAAATAGAATTATAGGCTGTTGCTGTAAAAAAACCAAATTCACTTAAGTATTATAACTCCTGAACACATGCCTGAGGTATGCGACACACTTGTCTGATGTGTGTAACAGCGAGACTTTGGCCTGGCTGTGTGACCTTTTGGCCACCCCTGGGTGCCTGCCATAGAAAGGCCCCTATGGTTGAGGTGGCCACAGACCTGTTTTCCTTCCACTCATTGTTCTTTCTTCATGCCCTCCCTGGGTGAAATGTGTGGGTCTCTTTTGCTTCTTCTTCTAAATGCTTTTATAATTGATGAAATCGTCATTTATATTAATATAAATGTCTTTTCTGGGCCAGGTGCTGTGGCTCACACCTGTAATCCCAACACTTTGGGAGGCCAAGGCAAGAAGATTACTTAAGTCTGGGAGTTTGAGACCAGGCTGAGCAACATAGCAGGACCCCATCTCTACAAATAATTTTAATTAGCCAGCGTGGTGGTACATGCCTGTGGTCCTGGCTACTCAGGAGATTGAAGTGGGAGGATCATTTGAGCCTGGGCAGTGGAGGCTACCGTGAGCCCTGATTGAAAAACTCCACTCCAGCCTAAGCAACAGGGTAAGACCCTTCTCAAAAAGAAAAAAAAAAAAAAAGATCAATGTCTCTGACATTAAGCACAGTTCTGTGCGTGACAAGCATTTTGGATTCTTTCATATACTTCAAGGCCCACACAACTCTTACGGGTAGTAATGTGATACCTATTTGAATTTATGTTTTCCACATGGCTTTTCTGACTTCCGACCACCACTCAGTAGGTCCATTCTGCTAAGAGCACCTTTGAGTTACTCTCTGTCCCTGGATTTTTAATTGTATGAGACAAACTCCTGTCTAAGCCAATATTGATGAAGTTATCTACTGCTTGCTAGAAAGCTTGGGGTTTTTTTGTTTTTGTTTTTGAGACAGTTTTGCCATGTTCCCCAGGCTGGAGTGCAGTGGCTGGATCTTGGCTCACTATAAGCTCCACCTTCCAGGTTCAAGAGATTCTCAGGCCATCACTTGAACCTCAGAGGCAGAGGTTGCAGTGAACTGAGATTGTGCCATTGCACTCCAGCCTGGGTGACAGAGCAAGACTACATCTTAAAAAAAAAAAAAAAAAAAAGAGAGATTCTTGTGCCTCAGCATCCCGAATAGCTAGGATTACAGATGGATACCGCCATGCCCAGTTAATATTTGCATTCCTAGTAGACATGGAGTTTCACCATGTTGGCCAGGCTGATCTTGAACTCCTGACCTCAGGTGATCCACCTGCCTCGGCCTTCCAAAGTACTGGAATTACAGGCATGGGCCACCTTGCCTGGCTGAGAACTTGGTATAGAATCATCTCAGAATTTGAGCCACGGGAAAGGATGAGGTTGATCTTGGAGGGTGCGTAAGGAAACAAAACAAGATCAGATGCTTAACTCTGACAGAGGAGAGATTTGTGAAAGAGTTAGAGGGGAAATGGTAAAGGAAACAAGAGAGGAAAGTCAAAGCCATCAAGGAAAGGAACTTTTCCAATCAAGGAGGCAATGAAACCTGTCGAATGCAGGCAGTGTCAGACCTGCAAAAAGCACCTAGGTTTGCGGGCTGAGAGGTCACTGATGGTCTCAGCAGAAGCAGTTTCCATTCAGCCTGGAGAGCAGAGGCACCAAGCTAGGCCTTGGGCAAGAGGCACAGAGAAGACAAGTTACTACCTAAAGTCTTCTGTTTTCATAATTTTGAATACTCTAATATTTTCCCTTGGTTACATTCTCCCTTGCTCAGGCACATTTTTGAGATAAGCATTTGTTTATAAGATACTATATGATCAGAAGCTACAGTTGAGTTTTAGAGTTCCACTTGCTGGCACAGAATACCTCCAGCTAGCCAGATCGGGGCACTGTTGACTTCAGCTGGATTTGCTTTTGGTCTGATTCATCCATATAAGGCATGGACAGCCCCACATTCCTGAGGTTCCGTGTCTGCTGATATTTTGCACAGTTAGAAAGACCAGGTCAACAGATAATATCAGAAAAAGAACGCCCACAACATCGGCTCCCCACTTAACAAACAAAACATGAACATTTGTATTCTTGACTGTACATACCCTATGCCTGTGTAGATGAAATGGCAAGAACTAGGATCTCGCTGTGACAATGTTGATATGACAAAAAGGCAGGACTTCAAACAGTAGCGAGAGGGAGGACAAGTCACAAGGATGTATTTATTTATTTTGAGATGAAATCTGAGACTGTCACCCAGGCTAGAGTGCAGTAGTATGATCTCAGCTCACTGCAACCTCTGCCTCCTCTGATTCTCCTGGCTCAGCCTCCTGAGTAGCTGAGACTACAGGCATGTGCCACCACACTTGTATTTTTAGTAGAGATGGGTTTCGCCATGTTGACCAGGCTGGTCTTGAACTCCTGACCTCGAGTGATCTACCCACCTCAACCTCCCAAAGTTGTGGGATTATAAGCGTGAGCCACTGCACCCGGTTGGATGTATTTATTTTTATTTTTGAGACAGGGTCTTGCTCTGTTACCTGGGGCTGGAGTGTAGTGGCACCATCATGGCTCACTGCAGCCTCAACCTCCTGGGCTCAAGTGATCTTCCCACCTCAGCCTCCCTAGAGTAGCTGGTACTACAGGTGTGCACCACCGTACTTGGCTAATTTTTATTTTTTTATTTTATTTTAATTTTTTGTGTTTTTTTTTTTATAGGCAGGGTTTCACCATGTTGGTCAGGCTGGTCTTGAACTCCCGACCTCAGGTGATCCATCTGCCTTGGCCTCCAAAGTGCTTGGATTACAGGCATGAGGTACCACGCCCGGCTGGCTAATTTTTATTTTAAAAACTTTTTTGGTCGGGCGCGGTGGCTCACACATGTAATCCCATAACCTTGGGAGGCTGAAGCGGGTAGATCACCTGAGATCAGGAGTTCAAGACCAGCCTGATCAACATGATGAATCCCTATCTCTACTAAAAATACAAAATTAGCCGGGTGTGGTGGCTCATGCCTGTAATCCCAGCTACTTGGGAGGCTGAGGCAGAATTGCTTGAACCCAGGAGGTGGAGGTTGCAGTGAGCCAAGAGCATGCTATTCATTGCACTCCAGCTGGGCTACAAGAGTGAAACTAACTCTGTCTCAAAAAACAATAATAATAAATAAAGAACAATAAAATAGGCTGGACGCAGTGGCTCACTCCTGTAATCCCAGCACTTTGGGAGGTTGAGGCGGGTGGATCACCTGAGGTAGGGAGTTCAAGACCAGTCTGACTAACATGGAGAAGCCCCATCTCTACTAAAAATACAAAATCAGCCGGGCATGGTGACACATGCCTTTAATCCCAGCTAATTTGGAGGCTGAGGCAGGAGAATCGCTTGAACCCGGGAGGTACAGGTTGCAGTGAGCCAAGATCTCGCAATTGCACTCCAGCCTGGGCAACAAGAGCGAAACTTCATCTTAAATAAATAAGTAAATAAATAATAAAATAAAATAAAGTATTATATATATATATATATATATATATTTTTTTTTTTTTTTTTTGGTAGAAGCAGGGTTTCCCTCTGTTGCCCAGGCTGGTGCTGAACTCCTGGGCCCAAGTGATCCTTCTGCCTTAGCCTCCCAAGGTGTGGCATTATAGGTGTGAGCCACAGTGCCCAGATTATTTATTTTATTATTCATTCATACATTCATTTACTTTTTTTTTTTTCCCAGACGGAGTCTAACTCTGTCCCCCAGGCTGGAGTGCAGTGGTACGATCTCAGCTCATGCAACCTCCTCCTCCCAGGCCTAAGCCATTTTCCTGCCTCAGCCTCCTGAACAGCCGGGATAACAGGTGTGTGCCACTATCACCCGGCTAATTTTTGTATTTTTAGTAGAGACGGGGTTTCATCGTGTTGGCCAAATGGGTTTTGAACTCCTGACCTCAAACGATCCACCTGCCTTGGCCTCCCAAAGTGCTGGGATTACAGGGGTGAGCTACCTCGCCTAGCCTCATCCATTTACTTCTTAGGAGGAGCTCCTAACTGCTCTAGGTTTTAGGATGGAGGGGAGAGAAAAATGAAAGAATCTATGCCTGAAGGCCTTGGGCAATTGTTTTCAGTGTCAGATGAGGACAAGTGACTTCCTTAAGATCAGGAAGCATTGGCTGGGCGAGGTGGCTCATGCCTGTAATCCCAGGACTTTGGGAAGCCGAGGCGGGTGGATCACCTGAGTTTGGGAGTTCAAGATCAGCCTGACCAACATGAAGAAACCCCATCTCTACTAAAAATACAGAACTAGCTGGGCAATTAGCCAGGCTTGGTGGTGCATGCCTATAATCCCAGCTACTCAGGAGGCTGAGGCAGGAGAATTGCATGAACCTGGGAGGCAGAGGTTGTGGTGAGCCAAGATTGTGCCATTGCACTCCTGCCTGGGCAACAAGAGTGAAACTTCATCTCAAAAATGAATAAATAAATAAATAAGATCACAAAGCATCAAGTGATGTGGAGTGGGGGAAAAAAAAGCAGTTTCCAGTTTGGCTTTGCTAACACTCATAAGCGATTACTCTGAACAAGGAGCCAGATACTTTACACATCTGTAAAATGGGGATAACAGGGTGGTTGTGAGACCAAAACAACATACTCTAAATTTCTAACACAGGCTGGGCATGGCAATTCATGCCTGTAATGCCAGCACTTTGGGAGGCCAAGGTGGGAGGATCCTTTAAGCCCTAGAGTTTGAGACCATCTCTGACAACACAGCCAGATCTAGTTTCTGTAAAAAAATTTAAAATTATCTGGCACAGTGTCTTGTGCCTGTAGTCCTAGCCATTTGGGAGGCTGAGGAGGGAGGATTGCTTGAGTCCAAGAGTTCGAGGCTACAGTGAGCTAGGGTTGCACCACTGCACTCCAGATTAACCAACAGAGGGAGACCCTATTTCAAATAAATAAATCAATTCCTAACACACGTTGGCTCATGGTTATTAATAATAATGGCAAGAGGCCAGAAACTGGACGTCATCTATCAGATGAATTCTCATTTTTGTCTCACCACAACCCTATCCTAATTGTGCAGATGAAGAAACTGAGTTTTAGAAACATTAAATAACCTCTGGGCACAGCAGCTCACGCCTGTCATCTCAGCACTTTTGGGAGGCTGAGGCGGGAAGATCGCTTGAATCCAGGAATGAGAAACCAGCCTGGGAAATGTGGCAAAACCCAGTCTTTACAAAAAATACAAGGAAAAAAAAAATCAACTGGGTGTGGTGGTGCATGCCTGTAGTCCCAGTAGTCCCAGCCACTAGGGAGGCTAAGGTGGGAGGCTCACTTGAGCCCAGGAGGTGGAGGTTACAGTGAGCTGATAACACAGCACTGTACTCCAGCCTAGGTAAGAGTGAGACTTTGTCTCAAAAAAACAAAAAGAAACATTAAATAATATCCTTAATATTGCAACTTAAGTGACAGCCCAGGATGCATCAATTCCCTTGTAAGGCTTTCTGAACAAACACCAGTCACATTAAGTGCATTAAATTAAATTAATTAATTAATTAATTTTGAGATGGAATCTCACTCTGTCAGCCAGGCTGGAGTACAGTGGCACGATTTCAGCTCACTGCAACCTCTGCCTACTGGGTACCAGGGATTCTCCTGCCTCAGCCTCTTGGGTAGCTGGGACTACAGACAGGAGCCACTCTTCCCTGCTAATTTTCTATTTTTAGTAGAGATGTGGTTTCACCATGTTAGCCAGGCTGGTCTCGAACTCCTGGCCTCAGGCGATTCACCTGCCTTGGCCTCCCAAAGTGCTGGGATTACAGGTGTAAGCCACCGCGCCTGGCCTATTTTATTTTTTGAGACAGGGTCACACTCTATTGTCCTGGCTGGAGTGCAGTGGTGTAATCACGGCCCACTGCAGCCTCGATCTCCTGGCTCAAGCAATCCTCTCCGCCTATTCTCCTGAATAGCAACCGCCACACGCCCAGCTAATTTTACTTTTTTTTTTTTTTTTTTTGTAGAGGCGGGGGTCTCTCTAACATGCCCAGGCTGGTGGCTGGTGTCAAACTCCTGGGTTGAAGCGATTCTCCCCGGCCTTGGCCTCCCCGCCTCCTAAAGCGCCAGGCATGATCCACCACGCCTGGCCGATGAGTGCATTTTAATACAAGTATTATTAATGTCTTTGCCTGAAGAAATTCGCTTTTAAATTGTGGCTTATCTTTCACCCAGAAATCAAAGCACAATTCAGCCGGAGGCGGGGGCAGTGGGAGCTGGGCGGGGGATAAGGAAGGACCAGGAGCAGAGATTTTAAAATAAGAAAGGGCAAAATGTGCACAATGCATCTTGACAGGTAAGATCCTGGCCAGGCTCCTGTTTTAATGGCTTCCTCTTGAAGATTCAAGCAGAGTGTAAGATATTTTCGGAAAGTAGGGCATTTTGCAAGTATTTCATAATCTCTCAAAACCGGGGACTGCTCCTGTCCCACCTCGTTAGAGAAAACAGCGATGCTCAAAGGCAACCTCCTTCCTGACAGGGCCAGGCTGGACGTGACGCGGTGGTCGCCCCCGCGGAATGCGGACGCAAGGCTGCTCCTCGGTCTCGGGTACGCGCCATTCCCATTTCCGCTCGCGGAGCCGCAGGGACCGGGCACAGGACCCCAGTCGACCTTGACTGGCGGCGCGACCTTGAGGCCTTCGTTCGCCTCAGTTGCCCCCTCTGTGCAATGGGGAGACGCGCCTCGTCGCTTGACAACTGCCGATGAGCCGTTGCGCTCCGGTCTCCCGCGTGCGGGCGCGCGCGCGCCATGCTGCCCACCCTCGTTCTGCACTGACCCATCCCCCGTGCCCCGCGCCGGGCGCTGCCGCCCCGCCCCGAGTCCCATGCCGCAACCATCGCGACGGAGCCCGCGGGCGGGAACCTGCCTCCGCGCGTTAGCGCGCACGCGCGCCTCGCGTGCCGTCCCCACCAGCACCGGCTTCCGTCCATGGGCCATCTGGACTGTCACTCTGGCCAAGTCGCAGACGCGATTGGCCAGAGCCGAGGCACGAGACAGGGCTGCGGGCGGGGCCGAACCTGGTATAAAAGGGGCGGGAGTTCAGGCTCGTGCCGCTTTGCAGACGCCGCCGCCGCCTGGAGTTGTGTAGTATCAGCCATGGTCAACCCCACCGTGTTCTTCGACATTGCCGTCGATGGCGAGCCCTTGGGCCGCGTCTCCTTCGAGGTCGGGCGGGCGGCGGCGTGCGGGAGTGGGGTCCAGAAAGCGGGCGGGGATCGGGGAGGGTGGTGGCGGCCTGAGGGCCCGGGCGCTGGCTGACCCTTCTTGAGGGGCGAGCGCGGGCGGGCGGCGGCGCCATTTCCTGACGAGGGGCCATTTTGGGAGGTCTGCGAGGCGCGGGGTGGAGGCCGGGGCGGCGGCGGACAAAGGCAGGCGGGGCGGCTGCACGGCCGTTGGGGGAGGGGGCCCATGTCCGCGTCCGCCCGCCGACCCGTGTGGCCGCGCCCTGTCCTGCCCGACGCACGTGCTCGGCGGCCGCGCTCCTACCCGCGCCTAGAGAGCCGTTGGGCTCCGCCCTGGCTCGGCCTGGGCGCCGCTGACCGTAGCCAGAAGCGCGATCGCAAGCGTTTCCGACCGCCTTCCTTGGAAGCTGCTCCCCGGCGGTTACTGGGGTGCTTTACATCCTGAGCTGGGAAGCGGCTTGCTTGAGGGTTTTTCTCAAGGACCGAGGCGGGGTGTGAGACCATCCATGCTCAGTCCTCCTGTAGATCCTGGGAGGCCATGTTATAAAAAAGGATGTGATGGACTGCCACTTGAAATAACTTCCATTTGGCTAAAATAGGAATATTTATAAATGAGCTGCAAACATCCCTTCTTGTCCCCCACCCCTAAGCGGAAATGTGAAAATGGGCCTTGCCTTTGCTGGCGCCCAAGGACCGCCTTCCTCTGCAGTGACGGCGCTGGTGGGGGAGGCGCTCTTGAGCCCCTCCCGACTGTCCCTCTGCCTAGCAGGCAAGTTGCGACTGGCCACTAGGCAGGACTCTTCTGACCAAGGTGGATTACTAGTGATTACCTAATTAGTTTTCAGAGTGTTAAATGAGTTCTTAAAAATCAGTGGTAATTGCAGCATAATATCTAAACTTGGAGCGTTTCTTTTTAAGTTACGTATTGAGTGCGATTCCATTCCAGTTACCATGATTAGGTCTTAAGGAGTAGTGAAATAGGATGTCAGTGGTTTTATTCATTTAAACCATTTCTCAAAAGGCCACCAATGGCTAGTTGGGATCTGATTCCGAATGTAGATTGATCCTCATTCAGTGAGGACAGGGCGATTTTCTTGTTGCCTGCCCTGTCCACAGTGGCTGGCACATAATAGGCGCTGAAACACTACATCCTAATTCACACCCGACCTACCGCTGTAGTCAGAGCTGGTAAATGACAAAGGCTGTCTTGGAAACTTGGCCTGACATAATGCTGGGCATCAGGTTAGCCAGAGAGCTTAAGGGAAATGAGAAAGGACTTCTGCAGGTCTTGGTGAGAATGGAGGGAGAAGTGCCAATTGAGGGCTTTAGCGAAAGTCACCATAATAACTTAAATATACTGACTATAAAGCTCTGAGAAAAGCTGATGTTTAAAAAAGACCGTACATTCTAGGTACAAATACCTAAAAACTAAACAATAAGTACATTGGCCGGTTGCGGTGGCTCACACCTATAATCCCAGCACTTTGGGAGTCCGAGGTGCGCGGATCAGGAGGTCGAGACCATCCTGGCCAACATAGTGAAACCCCATTTCTACTAAATAAAGTACAAAAATGAGCTCAGCGTAGTGGCACACGCCTGTAGTCCCAGCTACTCGGGAGGCTGAGACAGGAGAATCGCTTGAGCCAGGGAGTCGGAGGTTGCAGTGAGCCGAGATCCCACCACTGCACTCCAGCGTGGCGACAGCATCTAAAAAAAGTACATTGCTGTAAAAGAAATGTACACAGATACTAATAGTTAATTGAGTCACATCTCTGGAATAGCTTATAAAATGCTACTTTTCACCAGCTACTCGTGAGGCTGGGGCAGAGAATTGCTTGAACCCAGGAGGCGGAGGTTGCAGTGAACCGAGGTCATATCACTGCACTCCAGCCTGGGAGATGGGGAGATTCCATTTAAAAGAAAAAAAAAATGCTACTTTTAAACAAGCTGTTTTTATGAAAGTGCTTGTCAGTGTTTATGGTATTTAAGCTACCTGTCTAGCCATAATGTGTTATACAGTCAAGAAAGGTTCAAAGCCAGATGTACTAGAAACCAATCTTCTATTTTTTACCTCACTACTAGGTAAGGGGCCTGGAAACCAAGAAGTGACTGCTCATCTAATCCATAAAGCTATGTTAACAGATTGGAGGTAGTAGCATTTTCATTACCAGTGACTAAAACAACAGCTATTTACACCTGATCGTCCAGCAGTACTTGCTGTTCTTTAGAATTTTACCTTTAGGTTCTAGCTGAAGTTGGGGGGTTGGTGATACACATTTAAGAATCCATATATCTGTTCATTAGTAGGTGTGATGTGCTAAAAGTGTGAGACACTTTAGAGGTCTCACTATTTAAGTCATGATTAGTTCTGGATTTTTGGCATGTGTTTGGGTTTCATGTTTCTTAACCCAACCGCCAGCAGGGCCTTATGGCTGTCAAGAGCAGTTCTTACTTGGGATTTGAAGTAATTACTGAAGAAGTATTCTGGTAGTGAGAAAATGAATTTATGACTCAGAAGCCCCTAAAGACATGGGTACTAAGCAACAAAATATCTAAGCAGATGTTAATTAACTGTAATTTTCTCTTACAGCTGTTTGCAGACAAAGTTCCAAAGACAGCAGGTTGGTCTGTTTTCTAAGTTTAACAAAGGTGTTCCACTTGTGACAGTGTGCTTGTGTGTATATGTGTCTATATATATATATATATATATGTTTAATTTTTTTTTAACAGAAAACTTTCGTGCTCTGAGCACTGGAGAGAAAGGATTTGGTTATAAGGGTTCCTGCTTTCACAGAATTATTCCAGGGTTTATGTGTCAGGTATGAAATTTACTGAATTTTATTTGCATTTCTCCTTTAATTTGGGATTGAGCCAGAATATTTCAGGACACACATATCTGAGCTGTTATTCTGTCATTTTGGTTCTATTTAATCCTATTTAGTTTGAACTTGGGTTTAAAGTTTGAACCTTGCAGACTTGGCATACTTTATGGTTATGTTGTCAGAAGTGACAGTTTTCTGTATGTTCACAGGGTGGTGACTTTACACGCCATAATGGCACTGGTGGCAAGTCCATCTACGGGGAGAAATTTGATGATGAGAACTTCATCCTAAAGCATACAGGTCCGGGCATCTTGTCCATGGCAAATGCTGGACCCAACACAAACGGTTCCCAGTTTTTCATCTGCACTGTCAAGACTGAGTGGTAAGGGTAGAACGTGGCACACACAAACCACCTGACTAAATGAAGAGTTAACCCTGCGGGAGCAAACACTAGTTTTCTTCAACCTTTCTTTCCATAGATGTTTTCATCTCTAAGGTACCAGAAGGGCATACATAGCTACAGACGTAGCCAATGTGATATAGGATGTCAGATACTGTAATAGAAACCGGGTGCTTAGCTGGGTGGTTAAGTGCTAATTTTTTGAGAGAGTTTCGCTCTGTTGCCAAGGTTGGAGTGCAGTGGCACAATCTGGGCACACTGCAACCTCCACTTGCTGGGTTCAAGCAAGTCTCCTGCCTTGGCCTCCCAAGAAGCTGAGAATACAGGTGTGTGCCACAGTGCCTGGCTAATTTTTTGTAATTTTGTAGAGATGGGGTTTTACTATGTTGGCTAGAATGGTCTCGATCTCCTGACCTCGTGATCTGCCTGCCTTGACCTCCCAAAATGGTGGGATTACAGGCGTGAGCCACTGTTCCTGGCCAATTAAGTGCTACTTTTATGTTAATATTAATAGCATGTGATTGGGTGTCTTTTTTTCTACCTGACTTGTCTTGATTCATGACACATGGAGGCTGCTTGTTTGTGGTCACCACAGTGATTGTTCTCCTTCCAGGTTGGATGGCAAGCATGTGGTCTTTGGCAAGGTGAAAGAAGGCATGAATATTGTGGAGGCCATGGAGCGCTTTGGGTCCAGGAATGGCAAGACCAGCAAGAAGATCACCATTGCTGACTGTGGACAACTTTAATAAGTTTGACTTGTGTTTTACCTTAACCACCAGACCATTCCTTCTGTAGCTCAGGAGAGCACCCCTCCACCCCATTTGCTCGCAGTATCCTAAAATCTGTGCTCTCGCTGCAGTTCCCTTTGGATTCCATGTTTTCCTTGTTCCCTTCCATGCCTAGCTGGA